>WNWK01014461.1:0-51218 GCA_009830355.1 Cherax destructor | reverse complement strand
GAGAGCGGGGGGATGCTTGGGACAACACGGAAAGAGAGCGAGGGGATGCTTGGGACAACACGAAAGAGAGTCGTGTCACCACTTTTGGAATGGAAACCTTTTAATAACAAAGAGTGAAACAATAGATGACGTGGTTGGGAAAGGGAGCCTTCATTAAAAGAACATTTTCAAGAGGATAAGTGATGTTAATGTTGGAGGTGTGAGAAGGGAGCCCAGGCCTCACCCCCAGCCCATCCTCGAAAAAAGAGTCAGCTTTCACGATCCAAAAGATCCTCAAATGGGTTTCTATTTTAACCTTAAACAGGATTGTCTGACTGTATTATTGCACATTGGTCCCCCCGTTTTCGTTAAAAATTTTTTTTTCGGTTTTTTATGTTACGTTTTTACGGGGAAGTGAAATTTTTTTTATTGATAAAAAATCAACAACCCAACCTAAAAGAAATCAAAAACAGCGGAAAATTGTGATAAACGACATAAATTTGCAAGAATGGGTTGAGGAAGAACACAAGAGTGAAAGTGATGTTAATTGTGTAAGGAAAAGGCAGCCCACCCAGAACCATTACAAAGGGGGATGAGAGACAGGTCAGATTATGCAACTCTCTTCATGACCCATGGCAAAATTAAACACCAGCTTAACTGGGGGAAGCCGTTTGCAGCTGACCAAAAATTGTGTAGAAGATTTGGTGTGTATATGTATGGGTGTGTGATTCCTCGAAGATATTTTAATAAAAAAAACCGCTGTTTTCTTGCTTTTTTTTCTTTGGTATTTTTTTGTATTTGCAGTCACGTTCTTGAGATTTTTTTAAGTGGGGGGTGTGTGTGTGTGTGTGTGTGTGTGTGTGTGTGTGTGTGTGTTCCCGCGTGTGAGAGAGGGGCGCTTTAAAAACCAAGGGGATAAACCTTATTATATAAACCCCCCGGCCCCTCGAACAGAGAGCTTGGATTCCAACACTTAAGAGCAATTATGTTTCCCGCCCAGACGTAAGCAAAATTAATAACCTAAATAAGCTAATTTAAATTTTTTAGGGTAACTCGACCAACTAAGTAACTCTGTTTAAAAAAAATTTTTTTTTTTTTAAAACTGGGAAAACGCGGGTTAACAAAAACTTAACTTTTACTTCAAAACAAACACTTTAAAAGGGGAAAAATTTTTAAAACAGTGTTGGTCCTCTACTGAAATTAATTTTTCCCATCGGGATGGCCTTTGTTCGTGAAGGGTTCTTTTGTGGAATTAAATTTCCCTCCCCTTGGTCGTTATTTCCCCTTCCCCAAAATTTAAAAATCTTTTAGGCCTTTTTGTTTTAAAAGTTTTGTCCTGTCGGGGGTTTTTATCAAAATTTTGCCCCCTCCCCTTTTGAATTATTACCTTTTCTTTTGGTGTTTTTCTAAAAAAATAATGGCTTTTATGATGATGAGATGATAATAATAATAATATAGAAAAAAAAAAATTAAAACGCGCTGAGCGGCGGGGGGATCAGTATTCCCCCCCTTGAAAAAAAATTTTGACTCCCAAAAAATGGTGGTGTGACAGCCTTGGCCTGTCACAGTTTAGGAGCCACGGGGTTATTAAAGGCCCCCAACGCGGGTGTTGGGTACTGTCCCCCGTCACTTAGGTTTGAGGCCAGTCCCCCGGATCCATTATGTTTTAAAATTTTGACTCCGCCCACAGAATGGGCAAGGGCATGATAAAACTATTAAACCAACGGATCCCCGTGTCCTGGTAGGATACAGTATAAAACCAACAAGTATTAAATATGTGCATATTTTTTTAAATTTAATTTTTTAAAAGGGGGGGGGTTTTTTTAAAATTTTCCCTATTTCCCTAAGCCCGGCCCAAATACCATTTCCTTCCCCGGTTTCTTCAAAAAGGCCCCCTCCCCCCCCGAAAAGGGGGAAAAAGGGGAAGTTTTGTGGGGACAATCCAAAACAAAGTTTGAGAGATGACATCATAGCGAGTGGCAGTGTTTCCCCAGACTGCCGTCACCTTGCCGCTACAGCGCCCCCCCTCGGCTCAATATAATATATTGGGGCACCTGTTTATTCTCCCTCCCCGCAACCTGTTATCCTACCTTGATGACAAGCGCATATGTGTACTTTTTCCGGTGTGTGTCACCACGTTACCAGACGTGTTGTGGCTTTACTTTTTTTTAATGTACGTTTTGTGGTTTATTAACCAATCCAAATTAAAATAAAGAAAATAATGACGTTTAGGAAAGTGGAAAGTTGAGTTGAGAATCATAAAGAATTAATAGTAAAATGAAATGGGGTTCCATCAGCTAGAGGATTCCCACATTTGATTTTAAATAATTTAAACATTTGGGTTAAGAAAAGGTGTTTGTGGTTATCAGAGGAACCCATGAGTTGATTATATGATGACTAACAGTACATCAGATTGTGCCTTTGATTAGATTAATTAAATAAATTATAGACAATTTGATTTTCCCCACTTTCCCCGCAAAATATTTGGTTGCATAAAACCTTGGGGATGACGTAAACCCCCTTTTGTCGTTAGTAACTTGAGAAAATGTTTTGCATCATTTTTTTTTTTTCAAAGTGTTGCAAATTTAGTTCTGGTTTGGTGGTTTTTTTTTGTTCGGTTTAAGAAATTAACCTTTTGTAGCATCTTTTAGATTAAGTTTTCTATTCCCCCCTTTTCCTTCCTTTTCCCTACTCCTCCATTCCTTCCTTTTCCCCCTATTCCTTCATTTTACTCTTTTTCCTTTCCTTACTCCTATTCTTCTATTACCACCCTTACCCTTTTCTCCATCCTCTTTTTTCTTACTCCATTGTTTTTCCTCCACCTTCTTTTTTTTTTCCCCCCTTTTTTTTTCTTTTTCCGCTTTTCCTCCAGGAGGTCTTCATTCCTCCTGGTGGAGGAGCTTGGGGAGACCGTCTTCAGGTTGCTGGTGATTCCCAGCAGTCTTGTCTTCCGGCCCTTTCCACTTTTTTTCTCCGTAAAGTTTTTGGGGTCAAGTGCATCTGATCCTCACGGAGGAGGAAAGCAGGGGGTGGGGATAAAAAGAAAGGTGGAAAAGTAGGAGAGATGGAAGGGCTGAGGATTGAGGAAGGATAGAGGGTTTTAAATTATTTGTTTTTGGGGTGCTGACATGGGGTTTTTTTCAAAATATGAAGAATAAGGGGAAATAAACATTTCAAGAACCTTTAACTTTCAAAAAAAAATTGTTAACTATTGAGTCATCAGCCTTTTCCCTCACTAGGCGCCAACAGCCTGGTCATCCGTGCATTTGAAATTGGTTTCAAACTTAATGTGTATAAGTGAAAAGGCTATAAATAGCAAGAGGATTATTTGCTCCTATGTTAAAATAATTAATATTGTACACATAATAAGAGTAAAAGTATGGAACTTTAACAAGTAATTAGTCTTTATAAACTACTTTCGACAACGGAAAAAAGTTCATAAGATAGATTTTCTAAATTTAGAAAGACTAAAAGAAAATCCTGCATCAAATATTATTCTTGTATGAGATCTTCCAATTTAAAATGGGTGATGGAAGCAATTGTCCTGAAAACTTCTGAAATACCTTAAAATATTGAAAGAATTTCTAAATCTGCACATCAGACCCTTACGAGGTTGGGGTAAGACAGATTTTTTAAAAACTAAAGTGAGTAGCATGGTACATTACACTGAGGATTAACTAAAAAATAATAGACTTTGAGCCAGATTTTTTTTTGGTTCCGGTTCATTTGGGGTATAAATTTTCATATTGATTTTTTTTTTAACCCTTGTCGGCTACCTGAAAACTGTGGTAATTATGTAACCTTTTTTTTTTCCTGGTATCAGATGACGTCCTGTGTTCAGGTGCTACTGAAAATTTATTTGATTATTCCAAAAGGGAAATTTCCCTGAAGTTTGAGTACCATCGTTAAAAAAATTTAAAAGGGGGAAAAAAAGAATTCTTAAAAGTATATTATTCGAGATAATTCATTACAAGTTTCAGGATACGATCTAGTTTAAAAAACCGATACCTAAAATTAACCGATACCCAAGATATTTACATCGTAATATATATTTAATTTATGAAGGTCTCACTATTAAATGGGAAAAACATTTCCCCCTCTAAAGATGAAGTCCCTGCCCCTTTTAAATTAGCTAGTTTCCCCACCTTAATTTGTCGAGTTTAGGGGTTGTACAATTAGTTTTCGGTGTCAAAAGTGCGGGTCAAGACTAAAGTTTGCGATTTCGGTTATGAATAAAGTTTTTTTTAAAATTTTTATGAGTTATTGTTGTGTGATGGACAGTCGAGGTTTGTTGCCCATCTATATGATCTGAAATTGTTATTGACGATTTACTTTCGAAAAAAAAAAATATACTAAAGAGGAAACTTGACGACGTTTCGATCGGTACTGACAATTGTCACTTTACAACTGGCCTACCTACTACCTACCTTGATGTAGGTATTATGACTTATATTCTTCATGTCTTCACTAGTTTGTCTTTAATCTGTTTCTTCCTGTATTATCCCTAGTTTATGTTTCCAAAATGGATGAATGGTGATTATTTGGCATTCGTACTTGTGACTTGTTTACAAAAAGAAACTGGCCCCTGTCTCAGTGAATGTGGACGATATGCGTTGACCAGGTAATCAACAAGGAAGCCTAACCTCAGGCTGTAGTGTCAAGTCAAAATAACCCTCGAAAAGGCTCACGGGTATATCACAGTTAATTTGCGGAGGGAAGATACCTGTGTTCCCACCTAACCTACTTTGATTGCCCTTACTGATTTCATACCTCTTGTGCCTTATCATATCTAATAAATGTGTGTACTGAATTTGCTTCCACCTTTATTTGAATACATGTGAACGCAGGTTAAAGCAATTTTAATGTAAAATTATTCATGAGTGAAAAACATATGTATTATTACCATCTGGTTCCACGTAGGTGCTGTCACACATGGACACGTATACAGGACAACCCAAGAGGTCAGGAACTTGGATTATGTGAGAGGTCATCTCGAAGGTGCCTTGCAATTTAATGGTAGGAGTAATTAGCAGTTAAAAAGCATTGGTGTTATATGTACACTGAAAGATAACTCTGTCAGTATAAATGCCCAAGGATTTTCAGTACCCTTCCTTTACGAAGGAAACTGACACATTATTCTAAGCAGTTCCTGATCGACTAGGCTGTGGTGCCTACGTCGGAATACGTGCTGCAAATTAAAACAGCTGTATTGACAAGACCGGCAACCAGGAGGCCTGGTCTGAGATCTGGCCGCAGGAGCCAAGATCCCTAGACCATCAACAGGTAAACAAGTAGGGAGACAGGATACTACCAACCAACATTTGGAAGCTGTATGGAAACCGGGTGTTGATCTCTCTCATTAGTACGTCTGTATTTCTTGATGAATGTGGCAGCCGGAGACTTCCGTCGTACTTCATGACACGATGCTAATTACAGTTGCAATGTGAACACTGCCACGACTTCGTCTTCTGCTTTCAGACTTCAGCTTCTTCATTCATGTCAACAGTGTTGTGACTGTAACTTAGGCATAACTGTCGTGTTATAGTTGGACCAGGGAATTTTCATTTTCATTTTTTGCTTTATCAACAAAAGTAGTCTAAATTATGGAATCGATTCTAGTCTAGGGAATAATAGTGCCCTGAAAAGCATCAGGGCCGAGCCTCGAGAATAGGGAAAACTCCCAAAACAAATCACATGTAAATCACAGGCATCTTGTTTTGAAGTCTCTTGTTATCCAGCCTATCATTTTCCTTGCAGTTGTGATAGTAACACTGTTGTGAGCTTTGAACAACGTAACGCTTAAGTCACTTGCATTCCTTTTATGTCTCTAAAGTCTTACACTAGCCTCCTGAGTGTGTTCTGGTAGGCATCCTCTTAAGGAGGTTCCTTGATGCTGGTAAATGGCTCTTGATCCAAGGAATTGAACTTGTCTTCCCCTTTCTTGGATCGAACTTGACTGCCTCCCTTTCTCCTAGACGATATACGACCTATACGAGTTGAACACCTCCCCTAAATAATGTGGGTAGGTATGGCGGGTAAGTACTGAGTGGGTGCGGGGAGACGGCTGCATATAGAATTTCTCACATTAATTGGAATAGTTGATTATTTATTGACTAGTGCGGAGGCATAGAATATACATTATTATTGTTATTATTATTGGTTAGCGCTAAACCCGAAAGTCATACAGCGCCCGCATGAAGTGCGGAGCAAGTTTTAAATAGCCATTACAAAGGTGCTGACAGCAAAGCTACTTCTGCTCCTGTTAACTCTTCCTGTCTGCTGCATTCTCACACCACGAGTGATACTCCGGCAGCCTGAAACGTTTCATGTGACTCGTCAGCTGCCCAAGTGTCAGACTTGTCACGGCAATTTTTTAATTAGCTTACTTGTATTTAAATATAGTTTTTTATAGGCTTGTGTAACTTACCCTAACCCAGCATAACTTAAAACAAAGAAAGCAGTATTTTTAAGGTTACAAGGAACGTTCAGAAATTGACGTTGGTAATCTCGTAAGGAAATTAATGTATTAAAATGGGATAAGTTAGTTACAGAAGCTGGTGAGCTCCGTCACACTCTGGGACATACACGGCTCTGACTAACACTTCAGGTGAGTACCTTAATGATGGTGAAAGATTTTGGCTCAAGGAATTAGTTACCTTTGCCTTACTCGGACGAAACCTGGTTGCTTGCCATTCTCCAGACTCTGTAAACACTCTACGGGTTTAGTGCTGCCTCATGAATATGATAATCTCACTAACGACAAGTCTCTCTTTGCTGCCATCACATCAGACTATGTGATGCGTCAAGAAATAGGACAAGTGTTTCCTGGCAAGGGGTTTTGTAAGGTGATAAACCACTAACTAGTTAAACATCTGCAGTCTTACCAAAGCAACGTTGTATACACCATTTGAAAAGAAATCGAGGTTCACTACATAGTAGTGATTCTCGTTTCCTCGAATCGAACCACAAGAAAAAAAATGTTCTGTTGAGGGTAAGTGTTGAGAAGGTGACAGGCGAAGAGACGAAATCTAGAAAGTGTCTGGAGATGGAGAGAAAGTGCCACGACTCGAGCCAGTTGTAGGGTGAGATGATGGCAAGTCGAGGGTAAATTGGCACTCAGGTCGCAGTCACTGTTCGGAGGGCGAGTATTCATATCTTTATTTCTGTGGTCCTAGTATCGTGGGGGAGTATGGTACAGTTTTCCAGTTTTGAGGTCTTGGTGTCCGAAATAAATGGCGCAAATCTGTCCCTCTTACTGAACTGTCTGGTGACATTGTAAATCACTTGATCCACGCTGTTTATATTGAATACTGCTTTACAGTGCTTTGCGAATTTCACTCTTCCACTGCGTTATCTTTGACAGGTTTCTTGGACAATCATTGGTGTGCAGTATTCAGTAGTTGTGTAGAAGACTGTGTCCGACTGTGCTTCTTTGTCTTCGACGTCAATCATTTTGTCCTCAGTTGTGGCTGATTTTACGTCCTGCAGCCCGTTCTCGTACCACGAGTGATACTCCAGCAGATTTGAACGTTTCATAGTTATTATCAGCCGCTTCGTTGCCAGACGTATTTTGGCCGTTTTTTTTTTTAATTTGCTTATTTGTGGTTAAATATAGGTTCGTATAGTTTGTGTAAGCTGACTTAAATTAAAGAAATTAGTATTCGTAAGTTAAAATACTGGTATTAAGGACTGAATAAAAACTAAACGTGGTTAAATAATATGTTGTGTTCTGACACAAACTTCCTGCTGCACATTTTCTCCTCTCCGACCATCCCTCGCCATCTGCCTGCCTCCCATCCTGCTCTCCCTGCCTGCCCCTCCATCCTGCTCTCCCTGCCTCCCCCTCCATCCAGCTCTCCCTGCCTGCCCCTCCATCCTGCTCTCCCTGCCTGCCCCTCCATCCTGCTCTCCTGCCTGCCCCTCCATCCAGCTCTCCCTGCCTGCCCCTCCATCCTGCTCTCCCTGCCTGCCCCTCCATCCTGCTCTCCCTGCCTGCCCCTCTCCCTCTTATGTAACATCCTTGAAAATCCTTTTTTTTTTTTTATTAAGTTATACAAGTGAATCTTAAATCCTCCTTTATGGAAACTATGAGTTTTCTTGGACCATAACCTCCCCTACGTTCCTTTAGGTCAAAGCTGTCATCTCGGGCTGACAGGTTTCATCACCTGATATACAACATCCATCCTGTGTGTTGAAATATAACAGACTCGTAGGTAACTTTTGATGAGTAAGACACATTTGTAACATATGGGTATATTTATTGCCGGTAATAAAGATACCCAGGTGTTGTAAATGTGCCTTATTCATGAACTTGTCGTTATTGTATACCCTCAGTTAGATGTGGTACATAAACTGTTGTTTCCGCTGTGTAACTATCATAAAGCAGTACTGTGTGCTCAGCTTTGTGTATTACAAGCGTTAACAAACTATACGCAATATTGACCTCCTTCGTACGGTAATATTCCTTCATGTGACAATATTCATTTTCCCCACTTGGGTACAAAGGTGTTTGAGAGGTGTTCAGTACAGCACCCGACTATAATGGCAGCCCCGTACCCCAGTCACTCCTTCCTCTACCCTTGCAATAGAATTGTAAAGAGCATCCAGTATTGCCTTGAACGCGCGTTCCACCACCTCCTCTTTTGGTAGCAGACGCACAGGGAATTCATTTGGTTGTATATGCGTTTGGATGCTTCTTCGTGGTATTATATGTTTTTAGTTTCGTTATGTTTTCGTTTTCTTCATTGTGTTCGTGCGTTATAATTTTTACATGTGTTCTTGCTTTCCTTCCCAACGTTGTCCTTTTTCTTGCCTAATTTTCATCCCTTCCTTATCCTCTTCCCTTTTAGCATTACCTTCCTTGGTTACTACCTTCATCTTCGATATTTCTTCTACTCGTCGGTATATATTAAAAAAAGATATATTTCTCCTTCTTCCCTCCCTCCTTCATGTCCTCCTCTTTTCCTCCCTCATCCTCCTCCCCTCCTTTTCGTTCTCTTTCCTTCATTGCTTCCTTCTTTCATTATTCCCTTTCACCTCTTCATTCCTTCACCCGTCCTCCTTCCCTCCCTTCTTATTTTCCCTTCCTCCATCCTTCTCTTCCTCCATCCTTCTCTTCCTCCATCCTTCTCTTCCTCCATCCTTCTCTTCCTCCATCCTTCTCTGGCACTGAGGTGCAGGGAATCACAGTATACATAATTGGAGTATAAAACCATGTGAAGTGTCTTTCTCGCTGCCACTACTAAGCGTGGAAGTTTTTGCCATGGAAGTGTAAGGGGAAACTACCGGAAGCATAGGTATCGTGTGGAAATAAAGCAATGACCACAGTATTAGTTCAGTGAAAAGAAAAGGTATCTGGAATAAATATAGTGTATATCCTTGTAATAACCAGTGTACAGCAGTGATAAACTATTAGGTATAAAATAAAAGTAAATTAAATCCAATAGTAGTGTGGCAGTGCGGGTGACCACTTGCCCTGGAGTGGTCAATGTGACAAGCGACTTTTATAGATCCGAGTTACCACTTATAACGAATAGACTAGGATATCAGGACAGAATAAGAAAGACCTAGTGAACCCAATTGGCAGTAGAAAACACAAGGATAGTGATCTAAGAAAATGAAAGTGGTCTAAAACGGGGCATCGCATGGCAGTATAGGACTGAGTGGTGTGCCTCAGTCATACGCCTGGCAGTGCTGAAGTCAGCCACGGAGGCCTACCATACACACCCATAAAAACACCATATACACCATACCACAATATCCTGTCTAGACCAGTGTGGGGATCTCAGTGAGAATAATACATTAAAATGTATATAGGACTGATCAGAGAGGAATAAATATAGAAAGAGTTATACAGTGAGCAAACAGAAATAAATACATATTATAACAATAATATAATATAAGGTGTAGTAAGTCTCCATAATCAGTACATCCCACATATACTAATAGGATACAGGCAGGATGGCAGTACAGTATATCTGTGGGACTTGTGAAAAGGCTCTTGGGAAGAAATCCAGAATCACATGCAACCTTTGCTTTTCAAAACATCATGTCACATGTTCAAAAATTAACACAGTAACAAGAAGTGACATCCGTCTAGAAAGGTGTTTCTGGATCTGCAACAAGGATGTGGAACTATGGACAGATATCAGGAAAGCACTCAGGAGGCTAATAAACAATAAGCATGAAAAAAAAGAGGAACTATTGAATAGTCTCCCCGGTATATATAGAACTTGGGAAGATAGGAAAGGGGTAAAGTATAACACACAGAATGACCAGTCTACAACAAGTGACCCAAAAATAAACAGTCATCCACGGGCAAAAACACAGGAGACAAAAACATTAGCTAACTCAGCCCCCAGCCCCAGGACTGACCCAGACCCAGCCCCCAGCCATAGTGAACATCCGGTTTTGGTTAAGGACGCCACCACAGCCATAGCCTCTAATACAGATATAGTAGGGGAGTCCTCTTCCAGGGAAAATGTTGGCCCCATGTCATCAAAGGAGAAAAGCGCAGATAACGAGGAAAACCAAGGAGTGGAAAGAGAGGAAAAAAACGCAGATAATTCTGCAGATCTTTGGGAAAATACAAAGTCAGTAAATATAGGCAGCCAAAACATATGCAGATTCTATGCTAAAGGTATGTGCCTTTATGGCAGAGATTGTTGGAATAAACACACCAGAAAATGTGCCAACATGTTAAGGAAAGGAAAGTGTCGGTTTAACAAAGAGTGCAGATACTTCCATCCAGTGATGTGTCAAGCTTCAACACAGTCCAGAGAATGTTATGACATGAGCTGCCCAGACCACCATATAAAGGGAACAGTACGATACAGAGAAAGCAGGGAAAGGGAAAATGAAAAGAACAGCAATCTTTTTAGATATAAGGAGAAACAACCAGATAAAAGAAAGAGACAAAAGGTGGAAATACTACAGAGGGGACAGATGGGCAGAACAGTGGGACAAGACAAGACAGGCACCAGCTCATCAGGGCTGTATAAACAATCAAAGTCAGTACTGGAGAAACCAGGGGTATGGGCACCAGGGGCCATACCAGGTAGGACATCACCAGTGGTACTAACCAAACACAAAGAAAGACCAAACATCCCAAATGGTAACTCCTGCTTCATATTTGCAAATATTCAGGGTCTGAAATCAAATAAAAATGACAAAGTTAGTTATGTTAGTGGACTCCTATCAGAAGCAAATGCCATGTTTGGAGCATTTACAGAAACACATACAAGGGATGTTTTGGACGGAGAGATTCAGATAGAAAACTATAACATGTATAGATGTGATAGAATTAATAGGTCACAGGGAGGAGTAGGACTCTATATAAAAGATACTCTCTGTTGCACAGAAGTTTTGAACGCTACGAATGATATAGTAGAAATTCTCGGCATTAAAGTGGAAAATAAGAATCTAGTAATTATCCTAGTATACAAACCACCATCAGCAACTGCGGAGGAATTCACAGAGCAGTTAAAGAAGATAGATAGCTATCTGGATAGGCTAGAGAATCCCACCCCAAACATTTTAATCCTTGGAGATTTTAATCTCCCTCATGTAAAATGGAAGATGAGGCACCATAATGTTATACCAGAAATAACTCCTGGAAGCACCCTGGCTCAACAGGCACATACTAGGGAACTTATGAGGCTTTGTGAAAAGTACTCACTAAACCAACAGATAATTGATCCCACTAGAAATGAAAATACCCTGGATTTGATATTCACAAACAACGAGAATTAATCAGAGACATAACAGTTACAAAAACAATATTCTCTGATCATAACATCATAGAAGTTCAAACTAGTATTAACTCAGGGTTAGGTAACTGCGACACTAATGTTAGAGACGGAATGTTCAGTAAGTTTAATTTTAATAACCATAGAATTGACTGGGAAAAAATAAACCAAGAGCTATCAGACATATCATGGGAATCAGACATGAGCACCCTAAATCCCCACCAGTGCCTAGAGAAGCTGAATACAGAAGCATACAAGGTATGTATGAAACACGTACCATTGAGGAAACCCGAAGAAGATCAGATATAGAGAGAGGCGTAGGAGATGGTACAGGAGAAGAAAACGGGTTACTGAATTGCTGAAAAACACAGTTATGTTGCAACAGAGGAGAGATAGCCTTAACCGAGAGATCACGGAATTAGAGCACAAACTTAAGATGTCATACCTGACAGAAGAAGTACAAAGGGAACAAAGAGCCATACAGGATATTGCAAGAAACCCAAAATATTTCTACTCCTATGCAAAATCCAAGCTAAGAACTACCTGTAGAATTGGACCATTATTGAGAGGAGATTCGTATACGGACGATGAACAGGAAATGAGTGAAATGCTAAAAGAACAGTATGAGTTAGTGTTCAGCAACCCACTAAATGACAGCAAGGTAGAAAATGCAGAAATATTTTCACTCCAGCAGAAGGCTGCGCAGACCACCTAACCGACATTAGTACAAATCCCATAGATTTCGAAAAGAAATGGCCAACATGCCCACTCACTCAGCACCTGGACCAGATTCATGGAATGCTTTATTTATAAAGCAGTGCAAAGTACCATTAGCAAGAGCCCTTAGTATTCTGTGGAGAAAGAGCTTAGATCTAGGTGAAATTCCAGAGGCCTTAAAGAGTGCAGACATAGCTCCTTTGCACAAGGGAGGTAGTAGAGCACTAGCTAAAAATTACAGACCAGTAGCCCTCACTTCTCACATCATAAAATCTTTGAAAGAGTGATGAGACGGCAGATTACAAAGTTCATGGACCAGCACAACCAACATAACCCGAACCAGCATGGCTTTAGAGCGGGTCGATCATGCCTGTCACAGCTGCTGAACCATTATGACAGAATTCGGAGGCATTGGAGGACGACCAAAACGCAGATGTGATTTACACAGATTTTGCAAAGGCGTTTGACAAATGCGATCATGGAGTGATAGCGCACAAAATGAGGGCCATAGGCATTACGGGAAGGTAGGCAGATGGATTTTGAGTTCCTAACACAAAGAACACAAAAGTAGTAGTGAACAGGGCAAGATCCAGCATCAGCGAGGTCAAAGCTCAGTGCCCCAAGGCACTGTCCTGGCACCTCTGCTGTTTCTCATCCTCATAGCAGACATAGATAAAAACACCCAGCACACTTTTGTATCATCATTTGCAGATGACACTAAAATAAGCATGAAAGTCACTACGGTAGAGGACACTGAAAAATTACAGGAGGACATAAGCAGGGTCTTCCAATGGGCAGTGGAGAACAACATGACGTTCAATGGTGATAAGTTTCAGCTGCTTAGGTATGGAAAAAATGAAGAACTCAAAAGGAACACTATATACAAAACGCAAGAGGGTCACCACATAGAACGAAAGGAACACGTAAAGGACTTGGGAATAATTATGTCTGCTGATCTGTCGTTTAAAGACCATAACAAGACAAAGATCACAACAGCCAGGAAGATGACGGGGTGGGTATTGAGAACTTTCAAAACAAGGGAAATAATGCCGATGGTGACACTATTCAAATCGCTAGTGCTCCCTCACTTAGAATACTGCTCAGTGCTGACGGCCCCGTTCAGGGCAGGAGAAATAGCAGAGCTGGAACAAATCCAGAGATCGTTTACGGCTCACATTGAGCCATTGAAACATCTAAATTATTGGGAACGCCTTCAAGTCTTGAACATGTACTCATTGGAGCGGAGGAGAGAGAGATACATGATAATATATACATGGAAAGTACTTGAGGGCCTGGTCCCAAATCTGCACACTGCCATAACAACATACTGGAGTGAGAGATATGGGAGAAAGTGTAAAATAAACCCAGTGAGGAGCAGGGGTGCGGTGGGGACAATACGGGAGCACTGTATTAACATCCGGGGTCCCAGACTATTCAACATCTTACCAGAAGATATCCGAAACACGGCTGGAACCAGTGTAGAAGCCTTCAAGAGGAAACTGGACAAATATCTTCACCAGGTGCCAGATCAACCAGGCTGTGATGGATATGTGGGGCAGCGGGCCTCCAGCAGAAACAGCCTGGTTGACCAGGCAAGCACCAGACGAGCCTGGTCCATGGCCGGGCTCAGAGAGTAGATACTCTCGAAACTCTTCAAAGGTCAAAGGCAAAGGTATATCCTTCTCTTCCTCCATCCTTCTCTTCCTCCATCCTTCTCTTCCTACTCCTCCTCGGTAGTGATATTACTGTGAAGCTTCCTTCAGTAAACTTCAGACACTCCTGGTGATATTGGCATGGCGACACTTTCAATATTAACTCAACCCTTACCTTTAAGAGACGGGGGAATGTCTTGGTTGATGCTGAAGGGCTCTTGTTCCAAAGAATTGGAATTATCTTCCCCTTCCTTGTATCAAAACTTGTCACCTTCCATTCACTAGGCAATGTATGACCTCTACGGATGTAACTCTAACTTATGAATATAAAAAAAATAAGGCACATTCTTAAACCTGAATGATATCCAGGGAAAAAAATTGCGTTTATGATTTAACGGTGGCGATTTTTTTTTGTTGTTCGCCGGTATTGTCCCGGCCCGGGTCTTGTCCAGTTGGTGACCCGGCACCGGTGGTGATGTGTTCCAGATAATACCACAGCTGTTATAGACCAGCAGAGGCGCGACAGATACCAGAAACGTCACTGGAGTACCCCATGTTGAAGGTGCACGCATCCTGGTTCCCAGTATCGACACTGGTGCTGATACCAGTGGTCCTGGTGGGTATGGTGATACCGGTGCAGTTTCTGACCCTGTCCCTCTCACCAGTACTGGTGATGGTAGTACTAACGACCCTGATGATTCGAGGGTTTGTGATGTTGGTACTAGTGAAGCTGGTGGTAGCCCTGGTGTTGTTACTGCTATCAGTGTGGTCTCTGGCTCTGGTACCAGTGCTACTGTTAAAGTTGACTGGCTGAGGTACAGATCCAGAAATTACACCACATGGGAACTCAGAGCCGCGACACCCCAGCCAACGGAAGCCTGAAACTTGCAAATTCTATTCTTGGGGCATCTGTAAATGCGGACCTTCAGAGACTAACAAAAAGGGAACTCGCGTATACAACTATACACACACACAAAAATAGAAATCTCCTGAATAAAGGCACATACCGCTCCAGGTCTCGCCAACTTTTTCACCCAAGAATGTGCCTTAGTTTAGTAAATGAAGGACAGTGCTATGATTTAAACTGAGCGGACCACCACTAGAGGGGATTCAAGGCGTATAAAGCCTCATGAACGCCAGTATTACCATGAAAACTATAACTAGAACCAACAGGGATTTTTTAGTACCCTGAAGCAAAACAAAATGGTAATAAATGTTAAGAATGTATCACCACTTAACAAGGACATAAATCATAGCACCATCCTCTGCTGATGACACTCTATGTGAGTGGCGTATGTCGAAGACACAGCGAATCTTTAAGTGAATATAAATCAAGTCTTACAGACGAGCCTAGCCCATGGCCGGGTTCCGGGAAGAATATAACAACAATATGATTTTAAACTAGGACAAATTTTAATTGCTACGATATACACTAATGTAGGAAATAAAGACTGCAACGGAGTACAGGACAAACTCAAATCATTCAGTAAACCGAGAGTCCCATGTACAAGACTTGGGAATAATGATGTCGGAAGATCTCACATTCAAAAATCACAGCAAAGTTGCCATTGCCACCGCAAGGAAAATAATAGACTGAATAACTGGAACGTTCAAGACAAGAGATGCTGAGCCATTGGTGATAATTCTTAAGTCACTTGTTCTCTCCAGGTTGAAATACTGCTGTATACTGACTGCCTCCTTCAAGGCAGGCGACATTCCTGAGCTGGAAAGCGTGCAGAAAAGTTTGACTGCTTGTATACTCTCAAGTATCTGAACTACTGGGAACGCTTGAAGTCCCTTCAGCTGTATTTCTTGGAACGTACATAATTACTTCAGGAAAATCCTGGAGGGACTGATCCCAAACCTGAACATCAAAATGACAACAGAGACTTGGCAGACTGTGCAAAATACCTCCACTAAAAAGCAGGGTAGCGAGTACATGAAGAGAGAACTAGGGTGTCAGAAGTCCCAGACTCTTCAGCTCCCTCTCCGTGTATAAAGGGAATTACCATCAAACCTTTGGAGGCCTTCAAGAAGAAACCATGTAAATTCCTCAAATCATTGCGTGATCATCCAGGCTGCGGTTCATATGTTGGACTGCGTGGGGCCAACAGTAACATCCTGGTTGATCAGGCCTTGATCTTCACTGAGGTCTGGTCTGGGACCTGGCGGCTGGGACATTGACTCTCGAAAACGTCCTTCAGATATCCAGGTATCAGGTACTTCAAAATAGTTGTAAATGAGCCCCGAGGCCAATAATCTATAAATCTGCTCGACAACATTTAAGAGGTGGGGCCAAGAACTGTGAATCTACTCTTGCAACTAAACTAGTACAAACCTGAAGGAATTCTTCCTTGTTGTAGAGGACTTTCCTAGTGCCTTAGACTAGACATATGGCATTACGGCCTCCTAACATAGTTGCAAGCACAAGCAATTCTTGTGTGTCAAGTAGCCAGGCTGAAATATACTGCTTTCATGGCGGCATGTTCACTCACAGGCCGAGTGGTGCTGCATTAGTAAACTCGCCCCTCGTGGTAAAAATTCTCTACAACTCCTTAATGATTACCTTTGGGTCAGTTTCTTAAACTTTTTGAGTGGCGGTGGTCAAGCTAGGTGTACTGGCCTTGGTGTTGGTCGGCGGCAGCGGCAGCAGTGTGCCACATCTCGCCAGTATCCCCGCCGTCATCGCCGCCGCCACCACGCCTGTCTGGGTTTTCCAGATAGTGGAGGCCTGGCGGGGTGAGGGGGTGAGGCGCACACATGATAGCCCCGAGTCCGGCACCCTCCACGCATCATGTTTCCCCACACCATTCCTCGCTCCCCCATCCCCCTCACACACATCCCCTACATGCTTTTTTCAGCTACTTCCATCAGTCTGTACCTCCCTCTCCTTCACGCCTCCCTCCCGTGTCCTCCATCCCTTTGTATCTCCCACTCTATGCGCCTCCTTTGTTTCGTGCCTTCCCTGTACCTTGCCACTTTCTTCGTACCTCATTTCTTGTGTACCTTCCTCATTTCGTCCTTCTCTCCTTTTGTACCTACCTCAGTTTACCTCAGTCTTTTGTTCATACCTTCACCTTTTTCATACCACCTTCCCTTTCTTAATACCTCCCTCCATCACTTCCACTTTTTCCCCCTGTCGTGTGTTGGTGCCGGCCACTGGGTATGCTGACACATCACAAAGTGGGCATTGCGTGCTTAGTTGAATTAGTGGGAGAGACAGCGTTGGGGGAGGGCTTGTTACAACACACACCTTCACTATTCACAGCCTGGACCTCCCGCACAAGTACGTTCCTCACTCTCAGTATGTGACCAAACTTTCCTTTACCCGCACGCTGTTTACTTTGTGAAAGCGTTGGTTGTTACTGGACCGGTGGGTGCCAATTTGAATTTTTTTTACCTCACTCCCACTGCTGTCCTTGTCTTGTAGACCATAGAATAAGGGTAATCAAAAATTGATTGTGATCTACCAGTAGGTCGCCGTTTAATAAAATATATCTGCGTGGATTGGCAATATGTTCGCCCATACATACATTCTCAAAGCCTAGACTGAGTCAAGGTCTGCAAGCTTGTCTGTTCTCTGTGATGGGGATTGCCAGTTGACATAAACTGGGTTGTAGTGAATCATACAAGGAGAACGTTGGGAAAAGTAAATCTTGTCTCATTAAATGTGGCTACCTCTGCCATAGAAAGTATAAATAAAATTGCAGTTCTGAAAACAGCAATATTTTTTTTCTTGTAGGATTATAGAGAATTTGAAATAGAATATTACTCTGTAAAGTAAACAAATATTGACATTTTTAATTTTAAGGAGTCTTTTAACTTTTAAATACATTTTCTTAAGGTTGTATTCCAGAGCCGGCACAGATACAGTGTTTCTTTATTCCAGCTTTTTCGTTTATAATTTGAGAATGACTCGTCTTATCACCTTAACAAGGAAATATTATGGAACTATTGCAGTGTTCACTGTGCAGGTGCTCTCATGTCAATTTTATATAGACCATTCCCGATATTTGATAACTTTTATCATCCTTGTATCTTACTAGGAAGAAAGTTGGGATTGTTATTGCAGTGTCTGGGCGCTGATTAAAAAAATATTTTAAAATGATATGGTATTTTTTCCATGAAATAATTTGAGTATGCTTCTTCTGAAGGGCTTTAATCCTTTCTGTCTGATCCTTCATATGAAAAAGGGTGATACTGTTTACTAAAGGGTTGGACTGTGCAGGAAGGGTTGGATTCTGTGCGATAACTACACAATGCATTTTCTCGTGACAAACTCTTAACACAAATGTGTTTGCCTCAAAGGAACTTTACTTTGATTTTGAGCTCTCTTAAGTTTCAATTTGATATTATTATTAAAACTGGTTTCCATGCAGTAAGTGAAGCATGCTTCAAACCTTAAATACTTAGACAAACGTTTGGAGTCATCTTGGGCTGTGTAGTTGCCAATTTGCCTTTTTTTAAGTAATTTGGACATAAGTTTCCATGCACTAACCTATGATGACTTTTCTGATTATCTACAAGTCTTCATTGCTGATATTTAATCACTTTAGAAACTCATCATATTAATAGTATATAGTACCGGCGAGCTGATGAATAAGACACATGTATCACTTGGGTATCTTTAATGGAATCATATCACCTGTCCGAGCTTGCTTGTTGTTTTGTGCCCAGGGACACAAGGGTCTCTTCTCTGGAGGGTGGCCTACTTTCCCTACACTGTGCTTGTCTTACAAAAAAGCCCAACATCTTCTGGTGGGGACATTTTTCTTTTCGTCTAAATTTGTTGTGACTTGTGGCTAATGACTCGGGACTAAATACGGATATATTTTTTTATTGCGAATAATTGACTGAATTGTTTTGGATGCCTTGTGATGATGCCTTTGTAATATAACTGTAAATTAGTGGCAGTAGCAGTAGGATGATAGGCAAAGTAGGAAATTGGTAAGGCTATAAGCAAGATCCACATTTTCACTGATATTTTAGCTTCTTTCCTAGGGGGACTCTTGTTTTTCTCCCTCCCTTTCTTCCAATTTGAATTACATTAAATATTTTCGTGTTGAGCTCTAGCAGCCATATGTTGGACCATGTCTGCAGTCTCTCCTGATCTCTCTGGAGCCGTCTGTGTGCGCGCGTTCACAATCGCCTGTGGCGAGGACGGCAAGGTTACCCCAGCAAAACCTTATAAGGGGAACACCGTTTTCTATAATTCATGCCCAAGTTCATGACTGGTTATTATGAATCCAGTTTTTTTACGTTGCAGATGTTTTCCCTTAAAATATAACAACAATATTGAGACAACAGCAGGAAACTAAGTGGCTTGCACAAAAAGGTAAACGTAGTTTATTGGAAGAAATTTTTCCAAACACAATTTCTCCTTTTACATTTTTTGGGGAGGGGGAGGGGGGACATTCTTAAGAGCCTGTTCTTTGTTCCTGTAATCACTTGATGCAGGTGTCAGAGGCACGACCTTCAGAGTTCACCTGGTGGTACCGGTACTGAGAGCCTGGAACAGATACAGAGTTCAATTACGGCCCGCATAGAGCCAATAAAGCATTTAAATTACTGGGAACACCTTAAAATCCTAAATATGTACTCACTGAAGCGGAGAGAGGTACATGATAATATATCCGTAGAAAGTACTTCAGGCCTTGTCCCAAATCTGCACATGCCATAAAAACATAATAGAGTAAGATATGTGGAAGAAAGTGTAAAGTAAACCCAGTGAAAAGCAGGGACACAATAAGAGAACATTATCAACATCCATGGTCTCAGATTATTCAACATCTTATCATAAGATATCAGACGCACTGCTTGGACAAGTGTAGAGTCTTCAAGAGGAAACCTGACATCTCAACCAAATGCCAGATCAACCAGGCTGTAATGAATATATGTACCAGCGGGTCGAGTAGCAACAGTCTGATTAACCAGGCAAGCACCAGACAAGCTTGGCCCAGTTTTGTTGTTGGTACTCCAGGCAAGCACTCTGGCGTGAACTCCATAAGCTGACTGATCAAGAAGAGATTAAAATGAACAAGTTTTCTTGAAGACAAATAGGGGTCTGTTATTATTTCCCCTTATATGATCAGGGTGTTGAAAAGCTTTGAGCCCTTCGTGCTTATTAAGTTATCCCTTAAAGCTTATTGCACCCTTGCTTTTCATTGATGATATTTTGCATGATAAACCATGCCTCCCGCTCTCGCAAGGGGTTATTGCATGACCAGATATGGAACCAGTTCTTCCAGTATTTTAAATGTGTAAATTATGATGCATTTTTCTCGCCCGGATTCCAAGAAGTACAGTTTGAGGGATTTTGAGTATTCTCAATAATTAAGTGGTTTCTCATGAACTGATTTAGGTTGTGGAAGGTCTTTAAATCTACAGTTTTCCAGCTTGAAGTAGGGCTGTTAGTGTACAGCAGAATTCTAGTCTAAAGTGTACAAATGCTGTAAATAACAACATCATTTGCTTGGCATCCCTTGTATTGAATGTTCTTATTATCCAACTTATTATTTTATTCTCTATGAGGGAAAAGTTCCTATAGGCATCCATTGCTATAAAAAGTGGTGGTTGGGAACTTAGGTCTTCATACCTCTAAGTAGTGTATGCACATCAGCGCCACCTATGAACTGGGGCAAAGGGCCGCCAGAAGCAACAGCCAGGTTGATCAGGATAGCACCAGACGAACCTGGCCCATTGGTCCGGGCTCTGAGATTAGAAAGACTCTCGAGATTCATCAAAGGTATATCAGAGGTATCCAACTGCTAAATGTAATGTACTTGACGACCTGGAAGACATCTTTTCTTTTCTTTTTCTTCTTCTTGGTGATCAGACCCTGGTTCTTCTTTACCCTCCACTTTTGTCTTGATCGCTTAAGAAGCTCTATCCATTATTCAATAGTCTTGACTTTCTTGTATAATATCTTTATATCTGTTACCAGCTGTGACTTTGACACCCAGTTCTTTTGAGCGTCATTCCATGTGAGAGAATATTCTTCTGGTGATTCATCCCCTCCAGGAAGGTACCTTGTGCTCCCCTTCTCTAAATATAAATATAATAATAATAATAATAATAATAATAATAATCCCTTCCCTAAATATAAATATAATAATAATAATAATAATAATCTTAGCTAACAGGTTTGGTATTTGTCACACAGATCGTGCTGATAAACCATGATGACATCTTAGTTCTATTACTGTAATTCCGTTCTGAAAACAACTATTGATTAATTATCTGGTGCTTGGCACATGACTCCATCTTCAGGAACACAATATAGGTTGGAAATCTGAGGTCCTGTAAAGATTCGCGTCCGAGTCTTTACTGTTTTATTGGTTCTGGACTGGTCTTGATCAGTCGTCGCTGTTAATGGAGTAGTTCATCACTATCTACTACATGGCGGCTGCCAGCACTGTCCGAATAACCCTTCCATCTTCGGTGTAACAGCAGAGACTCTAGAACATTCTCCAGAACATCGACCACCTCAGTAGTCTCACCGCAAGATCCTGGGTCGCCCTTATTTACTGTCGTTTTCGTTTTTCTGCTTGTTTCTAAAATTGTTCAATTACTTTATTATTTAGGGGTAAAATAAGTACTGGGTTTTCCGAGTTATAAATATATATTTATTTGGTTATTCTTAAAAAAAAAATGTTTTCGAAAGAAATATAGCCTCCCAGATTAGCATCTGGGCAGCCCCTGTCGCACCACAACGTCTGTGACCATTTCACTAATACTGACAAATGAAAATAACTTTTGTGCTCTTTTGAACTTAAGATCTTTAGACATGGCGACACTCCTTCCCATGGTTTTTATTCTATTTCTCTTTGCTTTAGGGAGTAATTGCATTTTGTATACTCTTTAGGTTCTTTATCCTCAGTAGTTTCCCACAGAGCAGCTGATATTCCTCCTCCTGATATCCTCCGTGATGCTTAGATATCGGAAACATCTGTGGTCAAAGCATTGATTTTAGGGAAACCCTACTCACCACCCCGTGAAGTAGTCTGTGTTTTTTTCACCCTCTGTCTTTTTCTAATATTGGAATCATCTCTTCACTTTCCCAGCTGTCTTTCAGTTGCCCCGTTTCTGTTGCCTTTTTGCTGTGGGGTTACACAGCTTCTCTGATCTCTCCCACAAGATGAAAGGTCAGATCAATTTGGTCATATTCTATTTAACGTCCTTTTGTCATTTTATTTTTTTCTAGTTTTTGTTGCTTGACCTTCATTTTCCCTCCTCTTATGCTGTCCCTTAATTTCGTGTAGATTAATTTGAAGTTTCTGTTCAGCTCTGCACGTTTATCCCTGTCGTTCTTTTTAAATGCACCCCTCCTTCCTCTCTCTCTCTCTCTCTCCTCTCACTGAGGTCTGGGGTTCGAATCTCCTCCGGTACGGCTGGAAAACATTAGGGACGTGTTTCCATAAGACACCTGCTGTCTATGTTCACCCATCAGTGTAAAATGGGTACCTGGGTTGATCGACTGGTGTGAGTCGCATCCTGGGACAAAACCTGACCTAATTTTCCCGACATGCTCAGCATAACAAGCGGCTTTATATAGTCGTGTGTCATTGATGTCATCTAGGCCTGTATACTTGTAAATAAAGATATTATTATTATTATATTTCTTGAATAATTTACAGTACCTGATCTCGTGCTCTCAACTTCCCTCTGTGGCTGTGCATTAGCACAAATTCCGATTCGGCCTTTGCTATGTTTTTTTTAATTGCCTTTCTTCTCCCTTCTATTCATTGAATAGTTGTTTTCTTTAATGCTTGATTCTCTGTTTTTTAATGATCTCATTTTTCCGTTATATCTATGCCTTTTTTTAGTCTTTCTCTCTACATTTATCTGTAAACCATAAGCTTTCCATGTGCTTTACGTATCCTCTCTGCCTTGCTGGTATAAATCTTTCTGTGGCTTCTTTATGGATCATGAGCAGCCGCTCCATCTCGTAATGTCTTTCTGTCCATTTTTTTCCCACTGTACGTCATTCAGAAACTCGCATTCCTTTGTTGATATCTCTCATAATTTAGTTTTTCTTGCAAGTCTCTGCTGTCACTTTTTCGATCCCACCCAGTACCAGGTAGTCTTAACATTGGACCGTTTGGGCCAGTGGCTCCTGTAGTTCCTTATGATCAGTATTCGTTGTTTGTGTGGGTATGGGAAGCTGCACTGAGGGAAAGGTAGTGTACTAGTTAAGAGTGTTTATCATGCCTTAATAGCTGACAGAGGTGATGGAGGAGGAGAATCAGGAGTAGATAAAAAATCGTGATGAGGAGGGCGAACAGGTGGTTGCATGCAGGTAACTGTTGGTTATCAGCTAGACACTAACTACCTGAGACACCAGGTTGTTCGACACCTTTATGACTCCCTCGCCTTCCTCTCGGGTTTTGGAGACGGCAGTCGCTACGTCTTATATATATGTATGATAATAGCAAGACAAGCCACGGGGCTTGTCTTGCATTGTTAAGATCGCTTGTCTGCGGTTGTATTGCATTGTGTGTGTGTAAAAATAATATATATATATATATATATATATATATATATATATATATATATGTATATGTATATATATATATATATATATATATATATATATATATATATATATATATATATATATATATATATATATATATATATATATATATATATATATGTCGTGCCGATTAGGTAAAACTTGCGATTTTGGCTTAAATAGTAACACTCACCTTGCCATATAAGACAAGTGAAAATTTGTGTATGCAATAATTTCCAAAAATCATTCTGAACATAACGAAAAAATATATTTCATTGTGTTTGTTTATTATTAAATTAATGTTAACGTATCTAAAATATATTTAGTTGGGTTAGGCTAAATTAAATTGCGCTTGTTGTAATAAGGTTAAGTAGGTTTTCAAAGTTTCTCTTGGTACAAAATTATAAATTCTTACATTAACATAAGTGAAAAACATATATCTTTAAACGTATAAGGAAAATTTTAAATTAAGTCCTTTCTAAAATTTTCTCTTATACGTTTGAAGATATATATGTATATTTTTTATGTTAATGTAAAATTTATTATTTTGAACCAAAGAATCTTACAAAACTTACCTAACCTTATTACACAAGCCAATTTAATTTAACCTCAATAAATATATTTTAGATACGTTTACGAAATTTTAGTAATAAACAACACAATGAAATATATTTTTCGTTAGGTTCAGAATGATTTTGGCAAATTTTTGCATACCAAATTTTCGCTTGTCTTATATAGAAGAAGAGGTTGTATTTAAGCCAAAATAAGCAAGTTTTACCTAATCGGCAGACATATATATATATATATATATATATATATATATATATATATATATATATATATGTCGTGCCGAATAGGCAGAACTTGCGATTTTGGCTAAAATAGCAACGCTTATCTTGCCATATAAGACAAGCGAAAATTTGTGTATGCAATAATTTCGTAAAATTATTCTGAACATAACGAAAAAAATATATTTCATTGTGTTTGTTTATTATTAAATTACTGTAAACGTATCTAAAATATATTTAGTTGGTTAGCTAAATTAAATTGCGCTTGTTGTAATAAGGTTAGGTAGGTTTCCAAAGTTTCTCTTGGTACAAAATTATAAATTCTTACATTAACATAAATGAAAAAATATATCTTTAAACGTATAAGAGAAAATTTTAGAAAGGTCTTAATTTTAGATGAGTTCTTGCTAATTATTAGTTTTACCTAATCGGCACGACATAATATATATATATATATATATATATATATATATATATATATATATATATATATATATAATACTAGGGAAATTGGTTGGAAAATCTTTTCAGATTGTTAAGGATCTATTATCAGGTTAGAATAGCTGATAAAATAAGTAACCTAAGTTAATAATAACAGTAGTGGTAGAGGTAGCAATGATGGTTGTGGTAATAAAAAGGTAGACGATATAAATGACGGGGAATGAAACCAAGAAACACAGATGGCAGCTAAAGTCGCAGATAAGTCACAAGGACGTTAGGATGAGGCAGTGGGGTAAACATTCATACATAGTTTCAAGGTAGATGTGATCGAGGGGGCCCTGGAGCTCACAAATAGTATAGCCAAAAGTATCTGTAGGTTACCTATAGTTGCATCGGAGGCTACCGCCCGTGGCCAAGTCCCACACCACACCTGGTTCTGGCCTGATTCATCAGGCTGTTGGTGCTCGCCGCGCTCAGCTCAACATATGCACCACATCCTGGCTGATCAGGAACTGATTTGAGACGTTTGTAGAGTTCCCTCTTGAAGACAGCCAGGAGTATATTTGTAATCCCCCCTTATGCATAAAGGGAGGGTGTTGAAGAGTCGTGCAAGAAGTTTAAGACCAATCCCTTTAGACTATTTCAGGTGTAGATTATGATTCATCTTTCTCGCCTATGTTCTAAGGAGTACAGTTCGAGAGGCTCCAGACACGCAGTAATTTAGGTGCTTGACGGAGTGTATATGAGCTGTGAAGGTCCTCTGTGCATTTTCAAGTTCTGCAGTTTTGCCTGCCTTGAGGAGCCGTTAGTATGCAGCAGTACTCCAGCCTAGAGGAGTGACCTGAAGAGACATCAATGACTTGGCATATCTTGTTTTGGAGTTTTAGTTATCCAACCTGTCATTTTCATTGCAGTTGCAATAACAACATTGTTGTGCTCCTTGAACGTGAGATCTGACATTATTACTCCCAACTCTATTGAGTGGGTTGAGTTTGTCTTGTATTCCGATCCTGCTTTTATTTCCTTGCTCTTCCCATGACGTAGTAACTGTCCTCACTGAACATTATATTGTTACTAACCCACTTGAAACCTTGGTTTATATCAGCTAAGAGGCTCACTGTATCTTCAGTGGATGCCCCTCTCATATTGTCTGCAAAGGATGATACAATGCATCGGTTTATATCCCTGTGTAAGTCAGAAACGAGAATGAGATAGAAGTGGGGCGAACATTGTGCCTTGGGGAACGAGATCTTCACTCTAGCCGCTACCGATTTCACTCTTTTACTGTTACATTTTGGGTTCTATTGGTTAGAAAGTTAAATATCCATCTGCCCACTTTTCATGTTATTCCATTGGCGCGCATTGTGAGCAATTACTCCATGGTCGCACTTATCAATTTTTTGCAAAGTGTATCCAGGATCACGCTGTGCTGGTCTGGCAGTTACGAGAGGTAAGTGCGACCTGTTCTGAACCCATGCTGACCTGGGTTGTGCAACTCATAGGTTACATGTGATTGGTAGTCTTTCTTCTTAGAACTCTTTCAAAAATCTTGATAATATAGGACAGACATCAGCATTATCGGCCTTTAGCTTTTTGCAATTGCTTTTGATGAGTGGGGATGTATCAGTAGCTTTAAAGACCGTGGGATTACTTCTCTGTTGATGGAGAGTGTTGCGAGAACGCCGGATTACTGGTTTAAGATGGAACTAGGGATATTGATGGAAGGAGATATATATGCTTGGGTCTACTGATGGGGGGAGATGAAGCTTGGGATTATATTGATGGAGAACGATGGAGCTGGGGACCACTGATGACAAAAGATGGAATTAGGGACTATTGATGGAAGGAGATTTAGGAGCTAGGGGATTATTAATGGAAGGAGATGTAGGAGCAGGGACTGTTGATGGAAGATGTAGAAGCTAGGGGACTGTTGATGGAAGGAGATGTAGGAGCTAGGGGACTGTTGATGGAAGGATGTAGAAGCTAGGGGACTGTTGATGGAAGATGTAGAAGCTAGGGGACTGTTGATGGAAGGAAATGTAGGAGCTAGGGGACTGTTGATGGAAGGAGATGTTAGGAGCTAGGGGTCTGATGATGGAAGGAGATGTTAGGAGCTAGGGGTCTGTTGATGGAAGGAGATGTAGGAGCTAGGGGACTATTGATGGAAGGAGATGTAGGAGCTAGGGGACTGTTGATGGAAGTAGATGTTGGGAGCTAGGGGTCTGATGATGGAAGGAGATGTTAGGAGCTAGGGGTCTGTTGATGGAAGGAGATGTAGGAGCTAGGGGACTATTGATGGAAGGAGATGTAGGAGCTGGGGACTGTTGATGGAAGGAGATGTTAGGAGCTAGGGGTCTGTTGATGGAAGGAGATGTAGGAGGTAGGGGACTGTTGATGGAAGGAGATGTTAGGAGCTAGGGGTCTGTTGATGGAAGGAGATGTAGAGGTAGGGGACTATTGATGGGAGAAGCAGGAGCTAGGGTCTCATGATTACCTGATGATTTTTCAAGGGATCATCGCCCCATCTGCTCTGTTTCAAGTTGAAGTTTATATTGACGGCTTGGTCAGTCAATCTAACACCACTGGGTGGGTGGCCAAGAATTGTTTAAAGATACTTAACAATTACTCTTTGAAGACAGAAGTATGTAGGTAATCCTTACATATGAAGAGTTAGTGTTGAAAAACAACAACTGAAGCCTGTTGCTTACTTAATTATCTCTAGTGTACTTGTCGCGTCACTGTTTTCATCGGAGATATCATGCGCCGTCTGTCATGCTTCATGACATGGTATAGTCTCTCAGTATTTTGCAAGTGTAAATTTTGTGCATCATTCTCGCCTGCATTTCTACAAGTAGTCGATTTCGATATTCATTGCCCCCGCGGCCCAGTCCCAGACTAGGCCTCCTGGAGTGGGTGTGGGACTGCTGGAGCTGGGGAGGCGGCAGGGCAGTAGAGAGCGTGGAGTGGGGAGAGGCGGCCAGGCAGGCGAGGGCGGGGAGGGGGACCCCAGCTTCAAATGTGTTTGTAATTGATCATTTACGAACATTAACCCGCGTCCTGAGAGGTAATTAAGATCCTTCTCTGGAACTTGATTATTTCTTAGCTTCTGCGCCATTCCAGAGGAGGTGAGAGAAAAGGGAGACGAAGAGGAAAATTAAGAGACAGGAGAGGGAAAAAAAGGGCCACGTTCTCTCGTGGCTCCTCTCCTCCTTGTTCCTCTTCACAACCTTATTCCAAAGGAAAAAAAAAGCTGGTACCTGGAAGGGGTAAGGGTTGTGGGAAGGGATACCTCACTGCTTCCCACCACCATCCGAAGAGAAGAATGGATAATCCTAGTAGGGGGGCATTCGGCTATTTGATTTTTCCCTCACTATTTCTTCTGCTTTATTCTATTTGTTGCAGAGGTAACTGGGAGTATTGTTGGCGTGGTGAGGACTGAAGGTGGAGGGGTGTTCTCTGCTGCTAGAATTAATACCATTCAACAATTAGGTATCTTATTCGAAACGTTTCCCTATACAGTAGGCTTCTTCAGACGAATACAGAGGAGGCAGCAGAAGCAGTAGTGATGTAAAGATGATGTAATCAGTCCATCACCATGGAAGACATAGATTTGAGGTGGTCAGTCCCTCAGCCTGAGAAGAGTTCTGCTCCATATTCTGGAACAGTGTTAAGTTGAAGCAACAGAATAGAGACTTATATTCTGTCAAGTGCGATGCAGAAAATTTTGACGGTAGTGAGAATGTAATAATTGGGGGCAGTGTAACAAACCTACTGGGGAAGTCCCTCTTATATCCAACCTTTCTCACTCGTAACTAATAGTCAGGCATTAAAGTTGTCAAAGGAGATATATTTGCTTTGAACATTTGAAGCTATACTGCAGGGTTTTTAGAAGTTATTAGAGCTATTCCAGGATGCTGAGAATCATAGGGCACCTGCGCTTGGCAAGTGTTTTAGAATTTGACCCTAGTTACCATACACCAGCTTTGAATTTTGCAGATCGGATAAGGCTTTCTTGTGTTATGAGCGAAATAAAAACCAAATGTTGGAGGAAAAAAAAAAATCTGGAATTACATAAAGGGTTCCTTCGGGGTTTTGGGGATTTTTTTGGGTAAAAATGAAAATTGACTGGGATGAAATGGAGTTTTATGTTGCTACATTAAAGGGGCCCCCTCTGGTCAAACATTTTAAACCCTGTTGCTCCATCGTTAAGGTTGCCCGTTGTTTCAGGTTTGTGAGATGGATCACTTGCAGACGATGTGAACTTCGATCACCCTGGCTCTTTTTTTGTGTGTACAGACGTAGCCCCTTTCCCGGGTAAGTCTCAAATTATGATTTTCCCCATAATTCCTGAATAAAAATTAGTACAAATTAATAACTCTTAGTGTAGTGCCAATTATGCCAAGTGTTTTGGGTTTTTTTAAATGTTCTAAGTCTTTTTGAGTTGTATTTTTAATTAACTGGTCTTTATCTTTGTCTTTTCTTTCACTATTCTTTATGATTATATATATATATATATATATATATATATATATATATATATATATATATATATATATATATATATATATATATATTTTATATTTAGTGAAGGGTTTGGAAACCGGTTATTGTTTTCCCCGGACGAGTCCTGGAAATGGGGACAATGCCTGCACTTTAAAGGAGGGGTTTGGGATAGTGACAGTTTGGGAATTCTAAACTGTGACGGCCCTCTGCAAAGACAGTGATTATGTATGAGTGAGGTGAAAGTGTTGAATGATGATAAAGTATTTTCTTTTGGGGATTTTCTTTTTTTTTTGGGTCACCCTGCCTCGGTGGGAGACGGCCGATTTGTTGATATATATATATATATATATATATATATATATATATATATATATATATATATATATATATATATTTTTGAGGAGCTGGTGAGATTTTCCTTTTCAGTGACAAACACTTAACAATTTTTAAGGGAAAAAATGCCAAAGGACTTTTTAGTAACGTTTTTCCAGGGCTTTCTGCCGGCTTAGAAAGCTCCTGGAACGAAACTTCCCCAATAAATGCCCCGTGACCATTTTTTAATTCCCAATTTAACTTAACAATATGTACTAGACATGTTTCTCACCCTCATATACTGTATATGCCCCCTTTATATACACACTAAGGGGTAACCCATGGCTTTGGCCCCCTTTGGTGGGAAAAAACACATGACGTTAACTGAAACACAATCCTTAAGAGTAGCTCACCCAGTAGGATGAATGTTGTACTCGCACCCAGGACATACGGTGGTGTGGACGCCTCTTAAGCTAACCATGAGGCGGGCCAAAGCATCATGGGTTCGACCCTGGCTAGTGCATTGAGATTGATCAATACCACTCGGTTGTGGTTACAATAATATAACATACTGCTTGTTGAGCTAGTACACCAAACAGGGAGGAGAATGAAATTAGCTTAGAGGCGTCCACACCACCGTATGTCCTTGGGTAGCGAGTACAACATTCAGTCTACTGGATGCGCTACTCTTAAGGATTGTGTGGTTCAGTGGACTAGAGCGTCATGTGTTTTCGCTCACAATGAGGGGGGCCCAAAGCATCATGGGTTCGACCCCTGGGTGATAGACAATGGTGAGGAAGAATAGTGTCAAGATGTATACTCTAGATTTTAGTGCTAGGGTTTAAATACTGGTGTAAAATTGCAGGGGGGTTTTACACTGCATGGTTTCCGCCCATGGTGTACCCCCTAAATGTACTGTTCACACTCCGGGTTTCCTTTGACGTGGCGTACAAAAACCTTACACGAAACGTCTGAACACACTGAACGTTTGTGCCTTATACGGAATTTTACACAATGGTTTACACGCACATTTAATGTACGCACCACAACTTTTTACACTGGAAACATTACGTGATTCAACTACTGTGGTGTATACGCTACTGTACCCAATACATTTGTTCACACACGAGGTTTAAAACGGGACACATTAAAATGATGTAAATTAAGGGTTTAAAATACATGTGTACACATTACATGTGATGTACATTTTTCATGTGCGTATATGTGGGGTACACCGGTAAGGGGCACACGGGGGAAATTTTTTTTCGGAAATTTAGGAACATTAAACTTTTTGTGACCAAACATACCGAGAGGCAAAATGGGTGGGGGGGTGGGGAGGGGTGGGGAGGGGGGGGTGGGGTGGTGAGGTGTGGGGTAGGTGAGGTGGGGAGGTGAGGGGGGGGGGGGTGAGGCGGGGGGAGGTGAGATGTGGGTTAGGGAGGGTGGGGGAGGTGAGGTTTGGGGGTAGGTGAGGGTGTAGGGTGGTGAGGTGTGGGGGAGGTGAGGTGTGGGGTAGGTGAGGCGTGGAGTGGTGAGGTGTGGGGGGGGAGGTGAGGGTGTAGGGTACGTGAGGCGTAGGGGGTGGGCGTGGGGGATGTTAGGGGGTAGGGTAGGTGAGGTGTGGGGGAGGTGAGGTGTGGGGGGGTGAGTGCATGGCGTAGGGAGGTGTGGGGTAGGTGAGGTGTGGGGTGGGGTGTGGGGGTAGGTGAGGGTGTAGGGTAGGTGAGGGTGGGGGGGGAGGGTGTAGGGTAGGGGAGGTGTGGGGGAGGTGAGGGTGGGGGTAGGTGAGGGGAGGGTCGGGGGCGTAGGGAGGTGAGGCGGGGGTATGTTTGGGTGTAGGGTAGGTGAGGGTGGGGGAGGGAGGCGGGAGTAGGGAAGGGTGGGGGAGGGAGGTGGGGGTAGGTGAGGGCGTGGGGAGGTGAGGTGGGGGTGGTAAGGGGGGGTAGGTGTGGGGGGAGGTGAGTGCATGGCAGGTAGGGTGGGGGAGGTGAGGGTGGGGAGGTGAGGGGTTGGGGGGGTGAGGGTGGGGGAGGTGAAGGCTGGGGTAGGTGAGGGCATGGGGTGGTGATTTGGGGGGGTGAGGTGTGGGGAGGTGGGGGTGGGGGAGGTGAGGCGTGGGGAGGTGGGGGTGGGGGTGGGGAGGGCGTGGGGTAGGTGAGGTGTAGGGAGGTGGGGGGTGGGGTAGGCGAGGACGGGGGGGTGAGGGTGGGGGTAGGAAGCGTGGGGTAGGAAGGGGGGGTAAGTGAGGGCGTGGGGGGAGAGAGCGGGGGGAGAGAGCGTGGGGTAGGAGAGAGCGTAGGGTGGAGGGGGGGGTAGGAGAGGGCGTGGGGTAGGAAGGCGGGGGGTGAGGGCGTGGGGGAGGGGAGGGGGGGGGGTGGTGAGGGCGGGGGGTTTGGGGAGGTGTGGGGGGATGGGCGGGGGAGGTGAGGGCGGGGGGGGTGAGGTGTGGGGGTGGTGAGGGGGGGGGGTAGGTGAGGTGTAGGGTAGGTGAGGGGGTGGGGGAGGCGAGGACGTGGGGTAGGTGAGGGGGTGGGGTGGGGAGAGCGTGGGGGGGAGGGGTGGGGAAAGGGGGGCGTGGGGTAGGAAGGCGGGGGAGGGAGAGCGGGGATGGAGAGAGCGTGGGGAAGTGAGGGCGTGGGGGAGGAGAGGGCGTGGGGTAGGGAGAGCGTGGGGTAAGTGAGGGCGTGGGGGAGGAGAGGGGGTGAGACAGGCGAGGGGATGGGGCGAGCGGGGGGGTCGCCCCAGTAAAAAAAAAAAAAATCCGCCCATCGGGTGATGGGAAGTTAGTAATAAAATTTTTTCAGGTATACACAAATACAATTACTAGTTTTAATGTCAGTGTTGTTGGTTTAATAGGGCGGCAGTGTGGGGCATGAAATGTGGTTTTCAACTGGTGTATTACTGTGCATTTATGCTCATAAACTCAAGACACGAGTTCATGGCTGAGGAGGATAATTGTGGGCCACGAAGACTTCTGGAGTTGTGGAATGAGACAGTAGGGGCACAGATGGTCCGCGATACAGAAATCTGTCTGTAAAATCTAACTACTGTAACCCTGGCCCAGTGGTACATCTTGGGCCTGGGTACCCGGACCACGGTTCAAACAAAGGGCCCTTCTTCTGTTTAAGAACTTTCTATCGATTTCTTTTCACTTAAATTATCGAGAACACCTAAAATTGTTCAATATACTTAATAGAGCAGTCAAAATTATCATTACTTAAACCTGGAAGACACCGCAATAACTTGTTTTTCTCACAAGGCCTCATGCAGAAGGCATGTTAGTTCCCTTTTAAACTTTAAATATTCTGAACTCCGTACCCATCTTGTGGGGATAGTCAAATATTAGAGGAAAATAATAGGTTCAGTGGTAATAAATTACTAATTTATGTTGTTAACATAAGTAATGAGTTATTTACACAGTCAGAAATTTTGTCACAAAAACATTTATATATAAGCAGGGGTGCAATGAATACCTCAGATGATAATTTAATAAGCATAAAGGATCCCGATCAGCTGGGCTGGGATACCTGTGTTGCAAGCACCAGTAGCTTAACTAAATGGTCATTAGCTAGGGAAACCCGGTCTGAGACCCGGGGACGGGCGGGGCTTCCGGATCTATGACTACATAGGGGTCTTAGTGGTTTTTTGTTAGTAATGTAGCGAGTTATTCATTGACTTTTTTTTTATTATTGAGTCTGGTACGAATATTGTTAGCCTTATTGGTAGCAGGGTATCCCGTTGGTGGCACTAGAATTTTATTGATGATAGTGAGAACCCTATGGATGGTAGTGGGAATCCTATTGGGGTAGTTGGAATCTTATTGATATATGGAGGCACTTAACTTTCATATGCCTGTCACTTACATTATCGACACTACTAACTAAATAATACCATAGAAAATGATAGTTTTTTCCCGAGAAAGGGGAAAAAGGTCAGTAGGTATGTGTGTGCGCGTCTCAGCAGTCACTTAAACGCTGTTTAGCGTTACCAAGGCAGCGTCATGGTGAGTCATGGACAACCCCAAAATCTGCTTCACTAATTTCTTCTCCTCTCACTTGCCCTTTGGGGGACAAACGTACGTCTTGCGTCTGTCCCAGTGGTGTGATCTGTGTCGTGGAGTTCCCCATTTTCTATTTCCCATGTGTTTGCGTCCTACGTCCCCTGTGCTGGGTCTAGTTCTTGTGTTGGGTATTTTTTCCCAGAATTACCTGTTGTGTATTTTTGGTGTTGATTCCGGGGGAAATGGGTTTTCCCCGGACTGGGTTTCCCTGACGGCCTGATCAATGGGGCTCTTGGGTTAGCATCATACAGTCGCTCTATAGAAAAAAAAGGCACAATACCGTGACGGGAACAATACACAAAAAACCCCACATAGGGGGGGCTTACCACGACTTTTTCACTCACATTTGGACCATTTAAAAAAAATGTCACACTATAAATGGTCCAAGTCGGCCCCCACCCTATGGGGGGGGTTTATATTATTTGTGTAAAAGTGGATTCTACCTTAAGCATCACAGTCTGATTGATTAGAAACTGAATGACATGGGGATGCGTCTCCAACCGAATAATAATAATAATAATATAATAATAATATCTTTATTTACTACAAGTACATGTACAAGGTATACAGGCCCAGCTGACATCAATTAAAATACTATATAAAAGCCCCCTTTTTATGCTGAGCATTTGGAAAAGGTCAATTTTGTCCCAGGATGCGACCCCAATTGACTAACACCCAGGGACCCCATTTTACACTGATTTTTTCTTTTTAAACACGTCCTAAGGTTTCCAGCCGTACCGGGGGGATTCGAACTCCGGGCCCAGTGTGTGAGCTGAGTGCTCTAGCGATCGAGCTACGGGACACCTAAATAGGTTTTATCGTAATTACACTTGAATTTATATACGATATTGATGTATAATTTTCCCCCAACTGAATTGGGGGTTGGTGGCCCGAGCTCCCGGACCTGTCTCTTGCGATTAATTGATGGGCCGTAGCCCTCATGGAGTCGGTCACTGCTGTATCACTTTCCGTCTTCTTGTACTTTTCGGTATCCTTAACACCAAAAAGTGACAACAGAGCAAATCAATCCGGCTATGATGGAAAGTAGGCCGCCAGCAGCCCGCCTCGCTGACCAAACGGGAGTGCGGAAGTCTGCCCTCAAACCGAGCTGTTAGTTCAAAATTTCCCGGGGAAACCCGTCCAAACATGGGCCTCTGTTTATATTAAATTATATATATATATATATATATATATATATATATATATATATATATATATATATATATATATATATATATATATATATATATATACAGTGGACCCTCGGTTAACGAATACCCCGGAAATCGTGCAATTATGTAAGTATAATTTTGTAAGTTTTTGTGGAAGTGTATTTTTGGGTCTGAAATAGACTAACCTACGTGAAATTTTTCCTTAAGGGAGTAAATTCGTTCGGTAATGGCACTTGAGCAGTCTTCAGGAGTGAAGTTTTTACGAAACTCGGGGTCCATGTATATGTCGTCCGATTAGGTAAAACTGGTCAATTAGAAGAACTCATCAAAAATTAAGTCATTTCTAAAATTTTCTCTTATACGTTTAAAGATATATTTTTTCATTTATGTTAATGAAAAATTTATAATTTTGTACCAAGAGAAACTTTGAAACCTACCTAACCTTATTACAACAAGTTTAATTTTAGCCTAACCCAACTAAATATATTTTAGATACGTTAACATTAATTTAATAATAAACAAACACAATTAAATATATTTTTTCGTTATATTTCAGAATGATTTTGGCGAAATTATTGCATACACAAATTTTCACTTGTCTTATATGGCAAGGTAGCGTTGCTATTTAAGCCAAAATAGCAAGTTTTACCTAATCGGCACGACATATATATTTCGATATTTTTTAAAAAATTTTCGTGATAGCGTTTTAATGGCGAGTATAAAGTTACCGTGTAAGTTACTCTGGGAGTATCATTTCTCTTATCATATTAAGAAGCTTGATGCTATGTAGATATCAAAGAATGATTCGCAGGATTTTATTTTGTATTTATCTTTGGGAATTGAAGAGATCTTTCATAGCTAATACACACGGATTCAACATATGATGTTTGTGAAACTTGATATTCTGTATGTTGTGTACTATTTTGTTAATATTTGCGTAATAGCACCGTAGTTAAGGTTGTAGCCGGACAACGCAGAAGTGTACGTATATTTGAATTTCCTATTACATGGCTTCTTAACTGTTGATAGTTGCTGGGCTCCAGCCCCCGCGGCCTGGTATCTAGTTCTTTTTCAAGACAGTGAACAATTTTGTTACGTCTCTTTATATTCAGAAAAATATCGAAAAGTCTTGGACCTTTATATTTACTGAGTCAAATTTTAATATAAATTTCTCACCCAATTTTTTTTGTATATCTAGACTGATGTGTAAAATATTTAAAGCCACAAAACATTTGCTTACTGCTCTTTGCTACATTAAAAATCCCCGAGTAGTAAAGAAAGTTATTGGGAATATGCAGGAGCCACTTACAGGAGTCATTTTCCCCCGAAGAGCTGAAGCTGAATCAGAGGACACAATGGAATGTGTAAGACAAACACACAAGTAATAATGACACCCACAGGCACCAGATGGAACAACAAACATACAGGACGTGACCCAGAATGCTTGCGTGCGTGTTTGTGCTTAAGGCTAGGTGGCGAACGTGATGTTTGAGCGAGTCTACGTTGTGTCGCGAGCCGTGTGAGTGAACAACGGTGAACGAATTGCAGTTGTCTAATGGATATTGTTCACCGCTGAGCTTCTGCCTACTAGTTCTCTTTCATTCTCCCCCTATCAGTACTGTGAGTCTTGTATGTTAGAGAGCAGGATGGGGGGAGGAAGTGTATAGCGGGGGGAAAAGCAGAGGGAATAATGTAGAGAAGGGAGATTTGGTGGGGAAGAGAGGCGTGAATGGGCGTTGGTGGGAAGTGGGAGGGCTGGTAGGGGAGAGAATATTTATTAAATGAGGGGAAAATGGAAGCTAGATGGGGTGTTGGAAGAGGGAGCATTGACTGATGTCAGGGAAAGGCTAGGTGGAGAGGATACAAAAAGACTGTCGCAAGAAAAAAGGAGAACAACTACTTGTACGCACAACAGGAAAAATATACCAGAGAACTCATAAGACTGTGACGAGTTTTCATTGAGGCAACAGATAACAGAGGTCACTAGCTGTGATAATACTGTTGATTTGATCTTCACGAACAGTGAGGAACAAAAACAAACAACGGTCTCAGATACCTGTTAGTCATGTTTATTGAATTCATTAGCTGGGGTTTACCTATTTTAACCTCGACTATGGGGGAATTGATGGGGAGGGAGGAAGTTGGGGAAATAAGCAGGGACGGGAAACCATCCTCAAAGACCTAACAAATGCATAGCAGAAGTTTAATAGACAAATCTATACTGTCTGTATAAAGTGTGTTCTTGCGAAAGGTTAAAAAAGAAGATATCAAACCTAAAATGAGAATGCAGAAAATTTGACTGAACAAGACAGTTACTAGACAGCTCAAAAACCGTAAATATCACAAAAAAAAGGGGGCAAAAAATTTTTTACTTAATAAAAATTACGCAAAAACTAAAATATTCATATCAAACGTAAATAATATGACATTAAAAAAAGGCCCGAATTTTTTATAATCGTCATCTATGGATTGGTAACCGGAGTCATTCAGCGTAAGGTGCGGTGAAGGTTCCGTCAGTCGCAATCGCTAGACTATACTTCCACTAAATCTTGAGATCCTGGAAGAAGTTGAGAGCTTAATGGATCAGAGACATTTTTTTTACTCAGTTTATTTTAAACAGATGCAAGTAGTGAATAAAATCTTTTTAAAGGGAAAAGGCGCCTCTCAATATTTATCTTTAATTATCTTCATTATGTTTCATGTAAAAGCACACATTGACTGGACTAGGGGCCAGGTAGAGAAAGTGACACCCATGACGCTGTAAGTCTTGTACACACCGCCACAGAGCTCATTGTTGTACCAGGTTTCCCAAACTAACAGTGAGCGTGGGGTACCAACCTCTACGAACCTACAATATGTCCCTTGCTACCAAACGTTAGCCACTCGTTTGCTATTTAGTTACTGGCGGTTAACAATACGTAAATGTAAGTAAATTTAGGTTAGCCTAGAACAACGTCGTTTATGGTTTCCTCTCAGAGGCGTTGGTTATTTGTAAACATAACTATTTTGTTTGTAGACGTTTAGACAGGACAATAATCACGAACTGCAGTGTTTGTGAAAAATGCACATCATACTTGAGGATAGGCGGGGGACCAAGTAAAGCAGGAATTACCGAGGGAAGATAAAATTTTGTTTTTATTAAATAAAATGGAACGGGCGGGGATGTTGCAGTTGGGAGGTCATTTGAATTGCAATGTCTGCCCCACTTCATGTGAATGTTTTCCATTTCTTGGGTCACTAACCTTGGGGGACGACAGCCGGGTAAAAAAAAAGGGGGCGCATAAGCAGTGTCCCGCTACCACAGTCAGTATGATTTACCTGGAGTCACTTCCGGAGGTCGGGCCCCCGGGTCCCAGACCAGGCCCCCTAGTTCCGGGCCCCTGATCAATCAAACTGTTAGTGCCCGCCTCCCCAGCCCAATTTTATGCACCATAACCTGGCTGACCCAGGAACATTTTGGGGAATCTGTCGAGTTCGTTTTTAAAGGACAGCTAAGGGTTGGGTTGATAATCCCCTTAGGTATAAAAATTGGGTGCTGAAGAGTCGTGGCCCCTTAACACTTATTAGTTTTCTCCCCTTGTTTTACTCTGGGTATTTTGCAGCGTCTCCCGCTTTTTTTATTCATAAGTAGAAATTTTTGGTGTGCAGATTTACAAAGGCGTTTGACAATGAGGCCCATAGACATTAGGGGGAAGATAGGCAGATGGATTTTCGGGTTCCTAACACATAAACAAAAAGTAGTAGTAAACAGAGCAAGATCCAGCACCCAGCAGGAAAAAACCCTTTTTCCCCCCAAGGCACTGTCCTGGCACCTGTGATGTTTTTTCCATCCTATAGCAGACATAGAAAAAAACACCTGTTACAGTTTTGTATCATCATTTGCAGATGACACAAAAATAAGCATGAAAGTCACTACGGTGGAAGACACTAAAAAATCATGGAAGGTATAAAAGAGTTTTTTCCCAATGGTCAGTGGAGAACAACACGACTTTCAATGGTGATAAGTTCCAGCTGCTTAGGTATGGAAAGAATGAAGAACTAAAAAGAAACACTGTATAAAAACCCAAGAGGATCAAAATTAGAACGAAATGAACATTTTGTTGTCAGGGGCCCCACTGGAAGATTATTATATCAGCTTGGTCTTTATTCCATCACACTAGAGGGTTTTTTGTATATCAGGTAATAAAATCAGCCACCCGGGAACTAGGATACTTCAGTAAGGTGATAAAATATCGTCGGGAAAAACCAATGAGTTTCAGTATTTTCCCAAAAGTTTACTTCCAACAGAGCCGGAGTTATTATCATTTCCCTGTGGATGGGACCCCAGGATTTCTATTTTAAAAAGCGTGGGGAAAGAAACGAGGGTGGCGGGAAGGTTATTGAGAAAAGGGAAATAAGGCGGTAGAACACCTTATTCAGATTGTTAACCACAGGGAGGGAAACCCAGGAAAAGAAAGGGGAAACCAAAGTAATTTGGCTTATTTACATTGGGATATATTTTAAGGCCCTTTTCATGATGCAACACACAAGACTAACCCCAGGTATCTTTACTGCTAGTTAATGGTGAAGGTGTTAGACGACTTACCCGTATGTCGCCCCTCTTCCCAGGTCCGACCACCATGAGCCAGCGAAAAGAAGAGGGAAAAGTAGGAAAATATGGGGAGATGTAGGAAGGATGAGAAAAGGGAAAAGGACGAAGGATACTGCAAAGGAAAGACAAATCAAAAGGGAACTTGTGAGTTGGCCAGACAGAAAAAAGAGGAAGGGAGTAAAAATGTATCACCATACGGGTTTGGGGGAGGAGTCACTAAAACTTAAAGAAATTTTATGACCTGATGTTTATTAATGTCTTACGGGATGGACTGGTAGACCAGTGGCTGACCTTTTTCCCCATAATGGAACTTTTTGCTTCCAAAAACCAAATTTCCCCTGCCCAAAAAACCTCCACCGCTGTTGTACAAGTGTGGAAGCCAGCCAATATAATCAAGGATGCCAGTGAAAGTAAGTTTTTATGTAGACAATCAAAATTAAATGATATTTTACAAGGGTCATAAGGATATCAGTATGAGATTGGCACTAGTATTTTATTATTTTAAACGGGATGCCCCAATAAAGTCATTGTGACTTATTTCCTTTAAAGGTCACATTTTTTTTTTATTGGGTTATCCTAATTTTTAATAAATTTTGTGTTATGTATTTTAGCCATTATATCTGTGCCTTCAAGACTATATTGTAAACATTTTTGTATATTAAATATGTATCACAAAAAAAAAATTTAAGTTAATTTTGGGAGGGGTTTGGGGAATTCTGAACACTCCCTCCCCCCCCTTTCCTTTATTTAATTTTTTTTTAGCTAATTCATCAACTTTGTTATGCTCCTGGAGGTCTGTACGAGGGGGAATCCACTGAAAAAAACCCCCCACTCACTCCAGTGGGTGGTTGGTGTTAGGGGGGGAAAGGGGTGGCCACCCGGGGCCAGGGTTGCGTCATCGACCCGACCCTCTCCCCCTTTCCCCAAAACCCATCATTGGCCCACCCAAAACCCCGTACTATCGAAAATCTATTAAACTTTTCTGGGGAGATGATGCTTGATATGTTGTAGGGGAAAGGTTAGTTTTGGGTTTCCCTGTAAAAGGGGAAGGCGGCCGCAGTCCCCTTTGGTATCTGAAGGAATTTTCAGTAAAAAGGCGTGGGGGATGTAATCATTTTAGATGAATTGTAGCAGGGGGCCCGGGTTGTGGTTGGGGGGATTTGGGGGCTTGGCAGGTCAGGTCTGGCTGCGGGGGCCCCTTTTCATAGAATCTGACTGGGGAGTGTATACCCCCCAGGTGATGTATATCTTCAGGGGAAAAGTAAGTTTATTCGGGTATACACAAATACAGTTACATAGATTCTCATATATAGCAGCATAGGGTAGAGAACCTAGGAAAACCCCAAAAAAAAGCCAGACAGAGTGACTTATTTCCATTGGGGTCCTATACACCATTAAATTATATACACACACCCGGAGGTGAATATCTGTGTATATACACTATGGGTGCAATTTTTTCCCTTTTTATTAAGGATTAAAATAAACTTGATATAAGATCACAGATGATATGCCCCCGTTGATACCCGCTCCCCGCAGCCTGTAAAAAAACCCCCGGGATGGGGGAACTGATTTGAGGTAATTGTCGATTTCCTTTCTTGAAGACAGCCAGGGATTATTGGTAACCCCCCCTTATGCATGAAGGGTGTTGAAGAGTTGTTTTAACTTTACACTTACTGAATTCTTCTTCTGCTTTTCACCGGAGGTATTTTGCACCACCTGTCACACATCTCGTATTCGCATGTAGTTATTTGGGGCGGGTTTGAGACCCCATGATGATGATTAATAATAATAATAATAATAATAATAATAATAATAATAATAATGAATTACAGTTTTAACGGGGATTTTTCCCCCTTGTTTTAAAGGCCTATTAAAGGGGAGGTTCTTTTAAAAATCGCAGTGCATCTTGAAATTTTTAAGTATATTTTAATACATAAATAGGTGGGCAGCGACTGGGGGTTTTGGGGGCCTGGTGGTCATTTTTTGGGGGTGGGGTTAGTGAGGGAGCGGGGGGAATTGGAAAACCTGGGGATACATAATACACCCATCTGGAGACACATATACATCGGGGGAGATATCACTCTTCTTACATGAACATTATTGGTTTTTTTATAGTTATACTGTTTGGACATAAAGGGGAAATAACAATAAATAACTAAATGTTGATAAAAATAAAGATAATCAACTTTGAGAAGAAAGAGCAGAGCTAGTCAGGGGTGGTCAGAAAAAAAAAGGCATTCAATCTTTATAAAAGTGTTTCAATCTTCCATTGTGTTGCCAGTTGGGCTCGCAGCATCACTGGTTATGGACGTGGGAAACCCCCGCCAGGCTCAGGAATTATATGTTCTTGTGGGGTCTATCCTTTCCCTGGGCTCTACACCCACAATCCCGACCAAATGAGATAGCAAGGTACTCTCTCTCACCAAATTGTACTCACTAGTTGTGGTTGCAGGGGTTGAGTCACAGCTCCTGGCCCCCCCTTCACTGGCCACTACTAGGTCACTTTCCTGCCCATGAGCTTTATCATACCTGTTGATCCTGCCTCCCCTACATCACTTCCCCCCAAAATATTCCACTTCCCCGGCAACTCTGTGACTGAAGAAATACTTCCTAACATCCCTGTGATTCATCTGAGTCTTCAGCTTCCAACTGTGACCCCCTTTTTGTTGTGTCCCATCTCTGAAACATCGTCTGTGTGTGTGTGTGTGTTTCTCTCTCCCGTCGAAATGGTAGAAAGCAGGAAATAACACAAGGAATAAAAAATTTTCCCCAGGGGGAATTGACAGGTTAATTGTGTGGAGGTTTTTTTTGTAGGTGGGGCCCTGACTGTGTACAAAAACCCTTAAATATTTAAAAGTGTTATACTTTTAAATATAACTTTAGATTTTTTTGCAGATATATGTTAGATTTTTTTACATATATACCTTTTTTTCTATTAGAATGTGCGCTTGTGTTTTTAAAATGTAAAATATATCTGTTAGACAGCACATTTGTTAGAATGTACCCGTATCTATGTAGGACTGTACAAATATTAGTTAGATTGTACATATACTCTCAGTGGCCACTTAATTGGAAAAACCCTGCGCATTCATGCTGCTAATCTTCCCTACCACCGCATGTCACAGCAGAAATCTCGATTCGTTAGACTAGACTATGTTTTACCAGTCCACATCTGTCCAGTTTTTTTGGGGAGCCTGTGTCCACTGCAGCCTCGTTTCCCGTTCTTAGCTGACAGGAGTGGAACCCGGGTGGTCTTCTGCTGCTGTAGCCCATGCATTTATGGTTCGGTGTTGTGGTTTTGAGATGCTCTTCTGTATACCAAATTTTAACACATGGTTATCTGAGTTACTGTCGTCTTCCTGCAAGCATGAACTAGTCTGGTCATTATCCTCTGACATTTCTCATTAATATGGCGTTTTTGCCCACAAAAATTGCCGCTCCATGGATGTTTTTTTTTCCGGGATTCTCTATAAACTCTTAAAAGACTCTTGTGCGTGAAATTCCCGACAATTTAGGGGTTTGATAAATTTATATAGTCAGCAAAACCTTTTAAATTCTCCCGATCAGCAATTTTTCCCGCCTTAAATCCAACCTATCCTGTTCCTTTCAGTTTCGATAGTAAGTGTTTTGGGGTACTTGAATTGAGATCTTCCGACAAGTTTATCCTCCCGGTTCCTTTCATTCCTCGTTCGCCCTCCCCGCGTGTTTTGATTGTTTTATATTACCTGGGGGAGTTCCAGGGTCCCCCCTGCGGCCCGTTATAGTTTTTTTTTTCATTTATTTTTTTTTCATAAATTTGTAACTGAAATGTGCCTTTCTTGATTGCCACATTATTTTTTTGGCACCCTGGGAAAAACTGGTTTACGCCACTTTTTAATCCGCCTCAAAAGTAGAGAAAGGTGACTGTGAAAGCATAGTGCATTGTATGAGCCTGGTGATTGACCTTGGTAACCCTCACTGTCTCTGCCACTAACACTGTCTTTTCTCTGTCTGTCTCTCTCCCCCGGTTAGAGACATAAACAAGCGTCGAATTATACCAAAAACAAATAAATGCAAAAGATAGAAAAGAAAGCAAAAAACCCCTCTGATAAATTAAAAAAGGGAAACCCCAAAAATTTTTCTTCGCCTTGGCAGAACCAAAAAATAGCAATTTATGGTATTGTGTTTTTTTCGTATAAAGAGATGAAGCCTTCACTGATGACAACAACCGGGGCATTTCTAAGATTAACAACTCACACAAGCTTGTCCCTGACTATGACTCTAGCTCTTTGATATACCTTTTTAAGAGTTTCGAGAGTTTATCTACTCTCTGAGCCCGGCCATGGGCCAGGCTCGTCTGGTGCTTTCCTGGTCAACCAGGGTGTTGCTGCTGGAGGCCCGCTGCCCCACATATCCATCACAGCCTGGGTTTATCTAACACATTCACTAGATTTTTAAGAATCATTGTAACAAGAAAGTCTGATGGGAAACAGGGCCAGAGCGTCGACTTTAAAACCCACAGGGCCTGGGTTTTGAGGAGGGAAGTTGGGAATGGAAAAAACTCCCCCCTTTCCTTTTCCCCGTCTACCAAAGTAAATAGGGTTGGGTATTAATGGACTGTTGTGGTGAGGTGGTGTTAGCATATTATAGCTAGGGCTAGGATTTGAAATGAGCCGACGTAGTTTTACAGATTGTAGCCTGTAAAAAGACCTATTAAAAAATGCGGAAAAAAAAAAGGACAAAAAGACCGAGAGCGCTGATATCATACTTTACTAGTCTTTCAAAAAAAAAAAAAAAATCAGAGGGGAAAATAACTAAACATATAAAAAACACAACTTTACAAAATCCAGGGAAAAAAATGGGATTCAGGAGTTAGCTCCTACCTCTCCAAAATTTCTAGACCATTGCAACATGGATTTGAATGAAGTGGAAGACAAGTATAATGGGCCCACGAATTTTACGCAAAAAATCGTAAGAAATGAAAAAAATTGAAAAAACGGATAGATGGAGCTTCAACTTTTAAACAAGTTAGGACAAAAAAGTAATAAACAACTAACAAAAAATAGAAGCTGCAGATGAAAAACTCGTCTTTCCCAAAGGGATGGTACTCGCTGCAATTATCTTTATCATGTGATATCCAACACAGACAGATGATAACTAAATTTGTGAGTGGCATCGACCATGGGGAAAACGACAAACTTCCAGATCCGACGTAAAAACCCGTTTCTGTGAGCCGCAAGATAATAAATTTGTACTTAAAAATAAAACCCCAAAATTTTTGTTGGGTATAGAAAAAAAAATTAAAAAAACAGAGTACTATACGCAAAAAAACCCTGGGATCTTCAAGAGGGGGCTGGACAGGTACCCAAAGTCAGTACCCGACCAGCCGGACCCCCCCAAACCTCCCGGTATATACAAGGGAGGAGGAATGCCAGTGACTTGGGGAAGACGGGGGATATCTTAGATTCAAAGGGAAAAAATCGTTGCATCAAAAACAAGAAAAATGGAGTAAAAGGCCCAAAACAATAAATACCTTCATTAACAACGTTTCACTCACATAGGAGGCCCGGTCTGAGGCCGGTGTTCGGGGGGGCCCGGGCTGAACCGGTGGAAGGCCCGGTCTGATACCGGGTTTGGGAGGCCTGATCTGAGACCGGTGTTCGGGGAGGCCTGGTCTGGACCGGTGTTGGGGGGGGCCTGGTCTGAACCGGTGTTCGGGAGGCCTGGCGAGACCGGTGTTCGGGGGGGTGGTCTGGACCGGTGTTCGGGGGGCCTGGCGAGACCGGTGTTCGGGGGGGCCTGGTCTGAGACCGGTGTTCCCCGGGGGCCTGGGGACCGGTGTTGGGGAGGCCTGGTCAGACCGGTGTTCGGGGGGGCCTGGTCGAGACCGGTGTTTGGGGAGGCCTGGTCTGAACCGGTGTTCCGGGAGGCCTGGTCTGAGACCGGTGTTCGGGGGGCCTGGTCTGAGACCGGTGATCGGGGGGGCCTGGTCTGAGACCGGTGTTCGGGGGCCTGGTCTGAGACCGGTGTTCGGGGGGGCCTGGTCTGAGACCGGTGATCGGGAGGCCTGGTCTGGACCGGGGTTGGGGGCCTGGTCGAGACCGGGGGTTTGGACCTGGTCTAAACCGGTGTTGGGAGGCCTGGTTGAGACCGGTGTTTGGGGGGCCTGGTCTGAGACCGGTGTTCGGGGGGGCCTGGTCTGGCTGGTGTTCGGGGGGGCCTGGTCTGAGACCGGTGTTCGGGGGGCCTTCTGAGACCGGTGTTCGGGGGGGCCTGGTCTGAGACCGGTGTTCGGGGGGGCCTGGGCTGGACCGGTGTTCGGGGGGGCCTGGTCTGAGACCGGTGTTGGGAGGCCTGGTCTGAGACCGGGGATCGGGGGGGCCTGGTCTGAGACCGGTGTTGGGGGCCTGGTCTGAGACCGGGTTCGGGGGGGCCGGTCTGAGACCGGTGTTCGGAACCTGGTCTGAGACCCGGGGTTCGGGGTCGATGATCCCTGGAACCATCAACAGGTAGACAGTAAAATTATAAATGGGAAAAAAAACTAAACCATTGAACACAATATAAAAAGAAATGTGAAGAGAAATTGTTTATGGGACCGGGCACGGGGGCGTGACCCCGTAATAAACTATAGATGTGTTAGAGCCAAAATATTTCTTAGCTTTTGCTCAGGAAAGTTGAAGATACTTAACGAGGTTCTTCTTGCGGAGACTAACATCCTCCCAAATGAGTGTGATAGGGGAAACTGTTTTTTTTGCAGTCTGGCAGAATTGCTTTCTTTTCTTTTTGTCTTATGAACATGTAATTTTTCATATTGAACTTTGAGGTTTATTGAACCCCCCCGGGGAATTAAGGTTAAAAAAAAACCCCGTTATTTTCCCGGGGTTTTGGTTCATCTTTTAGATACTTGTATGTATGTATGTATGTGTGTGTACCCCTATTTTGTGTCTGCGGGGGTCTGTCGTGGTGTTCGATTGATGGATTTATATTTCAGCCCAGAGCCGTAAACCCCAGCCCCTAGTTTGTATTGCTGTATTTGGGGCGCCATACGTTAGCATCGCCAGCTGTCAGTACTGTGTACTACTGTGTACTCATACTAACCTTTCTGATTCACCGCCTCCTTACGAATCACTTGACTGTTATGTATTGTAGTAATTCCCGGTACATCCGGCCCCGGGCTTCTCCCCATGGTGACCCGGGCAGACTGTTATGTGACTCACTGCTGACCTAGCATGACGTCACGAGCTACTCTTTGAATGTTGTGGGGCCCCAGGCACGCCCTGTTCAAGGCAGGGTACAGAGACAGGTCAGGGGGCCCTCCTTATTTTTTCACTAATTATAAGTTACCAAAACCATCCTTCGTGTGTGTTTATTCCCAAATCCATCAATCGAACCCACACAAGTCGATTCATACTCCTGTCCTGCTTCTTAATAAAGACCAGCTTTTTTTTTTTTTGTGTATGTGTGTGTGTGCGAGGAAGGGAGCTCCTGTGGGATGGGGTGATCTTAGAGTAGGAATGGAGAAGTAAAAGTGTAGTTGGAAGAGAACGAAAGAAAGACTTGTTTTTTGTTCCAAGATGAAAGCCCCCCTGAGTGCAGCTACCTTTTTTTATGATAGTTTCACTGTGGGAACGCTCCAGTGTGCAGCTACCCTGTTCTGTTTTTTTAAAAAGGGGAAAACTCGCAATGTGCAACTATCCCATTCTATACGATAGTAACATGTTGGAACCCCCGCAGTGTACGGCTATCCTGTTCACATATAGCTACATTGTCTAAACAATATGAATATTCATTTTAATATGAATATTCATTGTATATCACTCATTTGCAAAACCCAGGGCATCATGGGTTTAGAAAAAGGGCCTCCTGCCTCTCCGGTGCTGGGTCATTATTACATGGTCTTGAATGCCCAGAAGACAAACAAAAAGCAGATGTAGAGTTCACAGACTTTGCCAAAATCTTCGACAAATGCGTTCAAAAAAGCTTGCTAGAAAATTGGAAAAAGGGTAAGTAACTTTTTTAAAAAACAGAACCCCAAAGAATAATTGTAAACAAAATGCAATTAGAAGCTGCCACAGTAAAAAACACAGTATTCACTCCAATTCTTTTTTCATTCTTAAATTGAAATAGATAGAGACAAATTATAGCACAATTTTTCATGGAGACGGTACTAAAATATGTAATGAAGGGATCCATGGAGGATGCCCAAAATAAAAATTGGAACTGATAAAAACAAATCTTCACTTAATAAGGCAAAATTAAAGTAAAGGATTTAAACCCCTGATAATGTCAGAAGATTACTTAGTAAGAAGTAAAATCATAGTCTGGATACCTTGTAGAACCTTCAGATCCCAAAGCTGATGATGACACTTTATCGCTTCTACATTGACTATTGCTCTGTACTAACACCCCTTTTTAATGCAAGCAAAACCTGGTCTGGACAATGTGCAGAAAACCCATCACACCCCGCATAAATTCAGTCAGGGCCCCAAATTTTGGAGTCAAAAAACACACCTTTAAAACTGCCAAGAAATATATCGATAATTTACCCATGGACGTTTCTGGGGGGAATAACCCTAAATCTACACCCGAACTTTCTCCCTGCAAAGAAAGGACCCTGCAAATAGTAAAAAATCCCCCTCAACCCGTGGCTGTCTTCAAGAAAACTTGAAATTTTTAAGGTAGTTTCTGATCTGCTTGTAGTGCACTGATGGAGTGCGTGCAAGCTTCAGTAGTCGGGGTGACGCCATTAACCAGAAGGCCGGTATGGGTCTTGACCGCGGTGGCGTGCCCCCTCTCCAGGAATGGTCTTTAGGTAACCATTAGGGTGGCCATACCAGGTGTGGCACGTGTGGGGACAATTGGGGGGTATGTAGCACGTTTCACCAGGGTGTTGCATGTGTGCACAGCAGGTGTGTGTGTTTATGGGTATACACCAGGTATGTGACGTCTGTCACCAGGGTGCGGCATGTTGTGCATACAGCAGGGTGTGAGATCAGATAAGCCACAACAGATGCAGACTCCGTAATCCCGCAGAAACAGTAAGAAAAAAAGGGGTAGCGACCACACACGGCCGGAATGAAGAGGGACTGAGAGGGTGTGTGGGAGGGGGTCGGGGTGGAAAAGGGGAAAGGTGGAACGGTGGGGGGGGGAGTTCCAAGGGTGTGGCTGGCAAGTTGTGTCAGCTCAAGTGTCAACCTGTTTATTGCTCTTAAAGGGGAACACTTGCAGGGGCCCCCAGGAATGTGGCTATCTGACAACACAAAAACCTCTTCCTTTCACTTCTCTCGCCTGCATAATAAGACGGAGAAAGGGCCCGGGAAAATTTGTTGGGGGGTTTTATGACACTCTCTAAACAAGTGTTTTGATGTACCAGTTCATACTGTGTGAGGGAAATTTTTTTAGAAAAATATGCTAGCGTTTGTTCCCACTATTTAAATATCATTAGAAGGGCAGCGCATAGTGCGGGTGTATCCATTTTTTGCTAAAAAAAAAAGAATATAATTCTCCACCTGTAGTCCGGGTGTGTTCGTTTCATTGGGGTCAATGGTCATAAGTATTGATGTTAGTGTAAAGGGTTTTTGTGTTGGTCAATTTTATGTTCCTAGTGCCTGGTTACTGCTACCCCCTTCATTTTTTTTTTCCTGTACTTTTGCCCCAGTTTACTCTGGTTGGGGGTTTAGTTTTTTGGGTTTTGCTGGTTTGGTTGTTTAAATTTTCTGATTGCACGAGGGCATTTAAGGCTGTTCATCAGGTGTACACTGCCAGCCATGAAAATTTTAAATACCTAAAAAAAAATTAAAGATGTACAGTACACAGATATACACCTTTTGTGTGTGTGCATTTTTTATAAATATTGTTTCCAGTCACTGTGCCCCCGAATACTTACATCATGGGCGCTTCCATCAATCTAAAAGGGCTTATCTGGTCTTTATAAATTAACGCTACCCCGGGCAACCGGTTTTCTGTTCCATATATTTTTACGCTGAGTCATATTATTTGTAAATATATTGTTTATTCTTTCCTGAATAATTTATGCTTCTCAAAGTCAACTTCATATTAAATCGATAAATTCCTCAAGTCCCTCACGCTGAAAATACCAGCTTGATGTTCAACCACTGCATCTCCCTTCAGGATCATCCTCCATGATCTTCCCCCTTTAAATTTCTCTCTCTAACACTTATACTTTAATGTTTACTCCAGATGTATACGACCTTTTAATCTATCTTGCTCCATTCCTACAAAAGCAGACAATTTTATTTTTCTTCCACTCTCCATTATAGCTGTCTTATCAAACCCCGACCCACTTTCTTCATTGTTTATTCACTAGATACTGGTCTCACTACACTTAAGTCTGACACATAAAACCCCTGCCATAAGCCTCTTTTCCCCCTCAAAGATCGTCTGTATACACAACACGCATAAAAAAGTGTCTCAGAAACCTTGTCTCCTCTTCTTAAAACTGTGTCTGGGTGCCTCTACCACTTTCTCTCTATTTTTTTTCTCTCTCTCTCTTTCTTCTTCTTCCCCTCTCTCAAAAGAGAGAGAGAAGAGAGAAGAGAAGAAAACCCCTTCTTATCTGCGACTGGATCTTGTCGAATGTTCATTAAAATTTTTCTTAAACAAGATTTTCAAGGGCAGGGGGAAAATTTCCCCAGAGGCAAAAATTTTACCAAACCAAAATCAAAAGATTTTAAAAACTTTCAGATTTCTAAACTGGCGGTTTACCATATAGTGTGGCTCAAGATTATCTTATTCCTCAGACATGAGAGTCGTGGGGGCCAAAAATCATCTTATTCCTCAGACATGGGGTCAGTGTTCTAAGATTATCTTCTCCTCAGCCATGAGAGTCAGTGTGGTCCAAGATTATCTTATTCCTCAGACATGGGGAGTGTGGTCCAAGATCATCTTATTTCTCAACATGGGGTCAGTGTGGGCCCAAAATCTCTTATTCCTCAGACATGAGAGTCAGGGGGTCTAATTTTCTTACTCCTCAGCCAGAGAGTCAGTGTGGTCCAAGATTATCTTATTCCTCAGACATGAGAGTCAGTGTGGTCCAAAATCATCTTATTCCCCGCATGAGAGTCAGTGGGTAAATCATCTTATTCCTCAGACAGAGTCAGTGTGGTCTAAGATTATCTTACTCCTCAGCCATGAGTCAGTGTGGTTCAAGATTATCTTTTTCCTCAGACATGAGAGTCATTTGGGCCCAAAATTATCTTATTCCTCAGACATGGGGTCAGTGTTCCAAGATTATCTTCTCCCCAGACATGAGAGTCAGTGTGGGCCAAGATTATCTTACTCCTCAGCCATGATAACCCTACCCAACACTGTTGCTTTCTTACCAGGTATATCCCAAATATAGAAGCTGGAGACACAAGTATAGTGGCTGGAATAACCCTAACCCCTTTTTTGGGTCTGAGGGTCTCTAAATGTCTGATTTCCTTTCAAAAGTGAATGAAAAAAATTTTCTTAGTGATTCGGGAATATCTGGGGTTTTACTGTGGGTTGCCTTCACAAACAGCCTAGTTGGCCTGGTCGCTTCCCAGTCGCCTTGAAGAGACAGTACTCCAAGCTCCACAAGGTATACCTGGGGGTGGTTTCGGGGTCAAGCCCCCCAGGCCGTCCATGACCAGGCCTCCAAATAAAGACAATGCACAATTTAATTACAAGTAATAAGAAATAATTTCTGAAGAGATTTCTTGATCTCTGTCATATTCTCAAAGTACACAAAAATAATGTAATATTTTAGCATGAAAAAAATTT
>WNWK01014460.1:0-51220 GCA_009830355.1 Cherax destructor | reverse complement strand
CAGATGTCAGGCTGAAGTGAGAACACTCGTACCTCTTCCTCACTTCCTGTAGGTAAACACACTCAAATAGCTATTAATGTTACACTGTAACCTGCACTTTCCTTTAGTTCAACACACCTCTGCAGGCTACTACATCTACTCCTCCTGATGGCTGCTCTATGATTTCTCAATATTTTGCTAATACTGTTTCCAACAGCGACCAGAAGTAAGAAAGTTCCATGGAATACAAATATATTTTTCTTCTTACTTTGGGGAGAATTTTGAATTCCCGAAAAAATGTGGGCCTACATTAATGTTAAGAATGGCTACACACATTAAGTTATTAAATTATATTTTTTCATAACTTGTATATTTACAATGTGCAGAGTAACTCACTCCTTATAACTTTGATCAACTAAGTTAGTACAAGTAGAAAACAATGAGCTATCATTGTCATTATATAGCTTATATATTTATATATCTAATGAAATACACCTTGAAATTAATTTTTTCCACGCATATGTGGAACAAAAAGAAATTGATTTAGAAATGAAATCCTTATGTTTATACAAGCGTAGTCAGCTTAACGAGCTTGGAGTGTGAAAAAAAAAACTTCAAAATAGTGTAAATCCTACCTTGGACATTGATGGCTGCAGCAACCAGGAACAGAGAGAAGCAGGAGAGTCTGTAAAGATGGCCAGACATTCTGATGCTGCTCCTCTCATACCAGCACCAGCCAAACTGTCTTCCCAGGCACCAAGTACGTCTTCACCTAATCCCCCCCTCCCCATTGATCTGCCATTCTTCATTCACCCCCTTCCCCGCGCCCCTTCCCTTTACTTCCACTCTCTCATCACCTCACCAGCTACCCAAGGTTATTTTCCTAGAAATCGTTTAAAAAAAATAATTATTCGTGTTTTGCAAATGTCATCATGAACGAAGCTATGACACCGGGCCACGGAAATATATGCAATTGAGATTGGATGTAGAAATACGTGTCAATTTCCTTGCTGGCCAATGAAAGTGTAGGTTACTCTCTGGGAACGACGGTGTTCATTCAGTGGCTGGGAGAGTTGAGTCTCTCTCATGCGATTAACTGGAGAAGGATCGACAATCCTTGAAGATTATTGGACTTCTTGTTTGCCTGTAACATGAAATCCATAAGTTGGTGTTGTTATTATTATTAGTAGTAGTAGTAGTAGTAGTAGTAGAAGTAACAGTAGTTGTAACATTATTATATTCTAATATTCACGGAGAATCTCTAAAACCGTAAGGGTCATAACAGCACTTGGGAAATGGAAGGTGATCAGGTTTCATCTTAGCAAAGGAAGAGCTGCTCCAGTTCTTAGGTTCAAAAGTTCATCGCCAACATTAGTACGAAGGGTCCACCACTAGTGCAAATTGAGGGGACCCACAAATAAAAAGGCTGCGAGGAAAATATTTTAATTTCTTCCTGAAGTCTTTTGAATATTTCACTCCTAAATTTACCTCTTCAAGGAATGCACATTGAGAATAGTTCCATAATAATAATAATAATAATAATAATAATAATAATAATAATAATAATAATAATAATAATAATAATAATAATAATAATAATAATAATAATAATAATAATAATAATAATAATAATAATTATTATTATTATTATTATTATTATTATTATTAGTTCATGAGGAGGCGCTCAACCTACAATGGTCATAATACCAACTTGGAAATGGATAGGGTGGTTTTTGACCCAGCCCGGCTGGTCAGGTAATGACTTTAGGTGCCTCATGTCTTCAAGAAAGCACTGGACAGGCACCTAAAGTCAGAACCTGACCAGCCGGGCTGTGGTTCGTACGTCAGTTTACGTGCGGCCAGCAGTAACAGCCTTGTTGATTAGACCCTGATCCACCACGAGGCCTGGTCTCAAACCGGGCCGCGGGGACGCTGACCCCCGAAACCCTCTCCTGGTATACTCCAGGTATGGAACTGAAGAAGGAGAGAGTATTTCTGATTCCTATAACCAAAAGCCCTTCACCAGAGAAAATAAGATCACGGAGTTAACAGTAGTGTATGCGCACTGTCGCCGAGTGGATCTTAACGAATACCGAGCAATGAATGTAATGTGAAATTCAGGTAAATTATTCCTCTTTTCCGAATGTCAACAAGTCATGACACTGGACCACGAACATGTATGTAACTGTTCGAGAAGCTTAAGCATATGTCAGTTTTCTCGCTGGTTGATGAAAACTCCTAGTAGGACGCCATGCTTCCTCCCGAAGACTTTCAAGAGGCTTTTATTAATAAAAAAAATAGCTGTTTCAGAAACTAAAACTCAAATGTCTGTCAGTTTTTAAATACAACACATTGTGTTGGAATTATGAAGATGATTTTAAAGACAAATCCTTTTCATATGGACAAAATTACAGGAAGCCAGTTGTCCTTGAGATTGTTGTCTATTGAAAATCCAGAGTATATAAGCCAAACTTCCTCAGCCTTTTCAAAATATAATGAGTTACTGAAATGGTCTTACTAAATTTAAAGTCGTGAAAATTTTGTGCTATAAAAATTTTAAGAGAATTTAGGTTTAATGACAAAGTAATAATGTAAATAAGTTTTATAAAAATAAAGCATAAAATGCACTGATATATATAGACACAAATTAAAAGAAGAAAAAATATTACTCATCTATAATATAAATAAACAACGAGGAATGTCCCTTAAAATAAATAGAACTTACAAAACCCTGAATAAAGGCACAGATAAACGTAACAAATATTGCATGTAAAAAAAAAAAAAACACGAACTGCAAATATAGAAATTATCGAAATATAGTTTTACTCGTACAATATTTTTTTTTAGGTCAATATAGATACTTAGGGAGATTATAATACATTGGTAGGGGAAGGCAAAATTAGGAGGGGCTTGTAGTGTATGAGTTATCTTGAAAAAAAAATATATATATATATATTTTCTACAGGTGAAACGCCATCTATAATATTGTTTACTGTAACGTCACTCTCTGTCCTCTTATATTTAATCTGTGTTATCTATTTACATTTTATTGGCATAACAACTATTGCTTATATGGAAACAAGTATGAGTAATAACCCAATAACAAATCACTATTCAGTTACGAAAGAAAATACGTAAAAAAAAAAAATGCTTCATCGTCACTTGAGTCAGGTTTCAATTCAAGGTTTTCCACGACCGAGACGAAGCCACCAATGGGATTACCGTCAGAAATTGTCAACAAAGAAAAAAGTTTTCATCTTCGTTGTCGCGAATGTCATTACTGGTGAGGCTGGAGGCTGAAGGCTCTCTCAACGACGCTTTCCTTCGTCGCCGAGGCCCTTAAAGGTCTTGAATAAGGCGCGAGATGAGGACATTACCCATATAGAACCCGCCTTGTGACGCCAAGATGATGAGGCCTCTTCAGCTGGATAGAAGGTCAGAGGTAGGGAAGGAAGGAAGGTAGGAGGGACAGAGGGAGTGAATCATCATCAGCTGATTCATTCGCGTGTGTGTGTGTGTGTGTATGTGTCAGGGAAAAGGTGGAAGAGAGAAGGATGGACTTTTTCTTTGATGTAACAGACCGGTTTTCCAGTGCGTCTTATGTTCTACAGGAAGAAGATATAGAGAAGACAGAGAGGGACAAAAAGAGGGAAGGAAACACCGAATAAAAGAGGACGTGAGACCATTGGAGTATTGGTTGAAGATAGAGTAAATAACATTAGATGATTCTTATTCAACCATCATGAAAAACAGCACTGGAAGAGCGAAGGACTCGCTTAAATTTAACATTTCTGTTCTAACGTCTGCAACAACAACAGTTGTATATAATATGTATAAATTATTTATACTTCTGAATATTATTTATATATGAAGTGCTAAATTTATGGGGATCATTCAGCTCGAAAAGTGGGGAAGTCGACCAAACACATTACTCTAACAGCTAGGCTTCATTCTACGCTTTTCTATAGGTTTTTCGCTCTATAGGATTAATACGCAATTCCCTCTTATTCCCAAACAAACACACAGCATAAAATACGTCTCTTTTCTTCTCAAGAGTGAGAGGTGTAAGCCAGATAATTTAATAAGTGGTCCCTTCTTCCTCTCTGATCTGATTGCCAGTTTCATTTCTTGGATATTGAGATGCTGTAAAAGGGAATCGAAGAGAGACGTCTGCTGATTCTCGAATTTGTGTGTGTGGGGAGAAAGGGAAAGTGGGGTTTGACATCAATGGTGAGTCAAGTACTTGCTGTAATGATCTGCTCTTATACCAGGTATCTTGCATGCTTTTCCATTCACAAATAACCCCACACACTGGAGAAGGAAGTGTTTTTCTAGTCTGTTGATCAGTCTCTGGTGTGGTACACTATAGAATGCATTTTTACAATATTTACTTCCGAATCTCCTTCCAAAGATTCCGTTACCAACAGTCTGACTGAGCAGAGACTAGAACCGTCACTGACTGAAGGAGGATAGAGTTTCCAGCACACCTTGCGCTGAATTACCTGCATGGGGTTTAGTGCTTAACAGATATAATAATAATCTTCCCAAATTCCTTTCCTCCCTTCATTCATCAAACGCTCCGTCACACTTCCCCCTCCCTCTAAACTCCATCTTTACCGCAAGGAGATGAATCTGCAGAGAACACAATACCTTGAATACACCGCAGCATCCAGAAGCCAGAGAGAGGCGAATACTCCCTTCCATTATGGTTTTCCTTTCCAGCTGAGGGAGTGTATTCAGAGAGAGGGAGAGTAGGAGTGAAGGAGAGAGAATGATAGCGGAAATTCATTATAATAAGTGGTTGTCCTCTTACTGCTAAAAAGAGGAAGCATTCTTCTCTCCTATTTTCATTCCTTCTTCTTTTTCAGACGGGAATAAGAATTATGTACACGTGCCTTAACACTGTCAGTAACCTCAACTTTCTCTTTCAGTATTACAGTAGAGTATAATCCAGTGTATTACAATTCAGTGCAATAAAATAAAATGGAATATACTTTCTCCTGCTTTGACTGTCTTTATTAGATACGTTTCGCTCAAAGGTGATCTTTGTCGAGTTATATATAAGCGAATCGATCTCTATTGAAAACTGGCTCTGGTATTACCTTACTTATCAACATTTCTGCCTTTCAACCACCCGTGCGTACATGGATTCTTATTTACGCAACACTTGAACATTTCAGCAGGTACTGAAGTCTTACGCAGAACTGGAGTGTTTTTAGAACATAAGAATCGAGGAACAGTGCAGCAAGCCTATTGGTCCATACTAGGCATTTCTTTCTCAAAGAATAGAACATTAAAACAGGACTAGAGTTTTCTAGCATATTTTTTCCTCCTAGATGCCACCCGTAACAGTCAGCTAACACTCAGGTACCTAATTTTACTGCTAGGATGGCAGTATCAGTTAGGATTGTAAGAGAAGTAGCCTAAATGATTCCCCGATTGTGATTCGCGCTACGAATAATGACGGGCACTACGACCCACGAGTGGTGGGGGTAGGTACAATAAGTAGGGAGGCGTGGACCTCTTAGAGGCGGTCTCGTCTCTAATACGATCACTGAACAGTAAAGCCCCGAGGCTCCTCCGCTAACGACGTTATCTCAGCCTTTGTCAGCGGCATAACAAAGTCAAATTCGCTTAGGAGAAAGGTCATAAAACTTCTCCAAAATATCACAAAAATGACCGACTCGGCTCATACTTACTTTCCCCCTTTGGCCAAACTTGGAAATTGGCTCATTAACTCAGATTTTGATCTTTGGTAAAGTTAAGACCAAGTTACGGCGTAGGGGGTAAATTTCAACCTTACCGGTGCTGGTAACAAGGTTAGTGAAAGGAGCGTAGAGAGGGCAGCTCTATGTATATGTACTTCAGAGAAGCAGTTAGTGTGCGCTCTTAGACGCTCCGTCCAGGAACTCACCAGCTGCTATCGTGTCCAACAAGCTGATGGGTTTCGAAACAGTATTAACCGCGACGCTTTGAAGCCATATTGATTTTAATTATCAAGTTGCGTCTTGGTAATAGTCCAGGACGCGCCGGAATGTCTGAAATTTCACCTTTGAATTATGAGTTAGTTGTGAGTGATTTCAGCCACGGTATTGTGACTGTTATTCTTATTACTTATCACTCAGTGGCTCGCAAAAGAAGCCCATCAGTAAAATGGGTACCTGGGAGTTAGTCGACTGGTGTGGGTCGCATCCTGGGACAAAACTGACCTAATTTGCCCGAAATGCTCAGCATAACAAGGAGCTTTCTATATAGTAGTATGTCATTGATGTCAGCTATGGTCTGTATACCTTGTGCATGTACTTGTAGTAAATAAAGATATTATATTAATCAGGTATGCATACGACAGAATGACACTAGAGCAAACAAACCTTTCACTCTGTGTGGAACTGCTGTATTAAGTTGTCTTAGACTTGACTGAAAGAAAAATCGTCTATACATCATTCTTCTGGGCAATACCTGACGTCTTAAACATGTATAATTACATTGAATTGTGATCTCTCATGCAATTTAAAAGTCTAGGATCTAATTTCTTTCTTCTTGTGGGAGAATATTAAAGAAAATGGTGCTAGATATTCACGAAGGGGGACATTTATGTAGTTTAAATAATTTTTTCTTCCAATTTATTGTTTATCTGGCTCTCATAACTCGAGAACGCCTCATCCCGATTGACTTCAAATTTTCAACGATTTTGTACGGTAACGAGGACTAAATTCCTTGAACCCTTGACACGTGTAAGTGCTTCACTAACTTGCAAAACTATCAGCTGCATAACTTCAAACGTTATAATAATAATATCTTTATTTCTACAAGTACATGTACATGGTATACAGGCCTAGCTGACATCAATGACATACTACTATATAGAAAGCCGCTTGTTATGCCGAGCATTTCGGGCAAATTAGGTCAGTTTTGTCCCACAATGCGACCCAAACCAGTCCACTAACACCCAGGTACCCATTTTACTGATGGAGAACATAGACAACCAGTGTAAGGAAACACACCCAATGTTTCTGCCCTCGCCGGGAATCGAACCCGGACCCTCATCGTTTGAAGCAAGAGCATTAGCCACGGGGCAAAGGTGCCCACCAATTCAAATGTATGGTTGCAGGTTTGTCTATTTTATGTGTTAAATAATGTGATTATTTTTATTCATATTGAATCAAGACAAATAAATTTTAGTCTTGTATGAACAGCTTCAATATTTGATGGTTGCTGCTTCTGACGGCTAAGATAGTACTCATTACATTTTGTTTCTGTATAACTCTGTATAACTTGTCTCGCCCGCAGCGGCCGGATGATCAAGCCTCCACCACTTTACTCTTAATGACCACACGGGTTTAGAGATTTACATATTAGGGAAAAAGTAAAATAATTAAAAAAAATTGAATTAATAAGAGTCCGTGCCATAACTGGAGGCCGCCTCTTCTGACTGACTTCACATTTCGAGCACTGATATTGTTAGGAGTCACAATTTGCTAATAACTCCTAATGGTTATAATCATAACCATGGTTTTTAAAGAGGCGGAGTTGTAAGCCAGCGGAAGGAATTGGTCAGATAACCTAAAGCTCCAGCTGTGGGTCATCATATGACCCGCGTCAGCACACACTTGTCCTGTTTACTAACAAACATTTTACCTTCCTACAATTTGCCAATTTTTCTTGAATGAAGAGTGATACTAATTTAGATTCATTAACTAAAAAATGTCTCTTCTGATAGACTTCAAATTATTAATTGTGATGTATTCTATAAGTTGAATGATACACCATATTCATAGTCTGAGTAGATTCAAATTTGACATTGTACTGAAATCGCTAAAATAAAAATACTTGTAAGCGTTGGAATTTTTTTTTTTTTTACATTTTATTGGTTTTAAACAGAATTACAAAAATATCCATAAATAACTGTGACCGCAATCACTAATGCATATAATTACAAAATCAATACAAAACATACAGATAATCAATCTCCAGTAAAACAATTAAATAACAATAAAGTCCCTATCCCCGCCAATCACTATGTGCATACAATTATATGCACCTATTACATTTAACCATAATCATTATCCAACAACCTACTTATGACCCTATTACATCAGGATGGATGTACAATATATAAAACAGATAGCGTAAATCACCACTGTATCCTGTCCCGTGTACCACATATCTGTCCACTCCAATATGATAAGAGCTCCAAGCCATTACCACTCCACATCCACTGGTACAGTAATGTCGTACACCAAACAATGTACATTTCTCACAAATTACTATAGTATTCCACACACAGGCACAATATATATTATACTCAATCATACAGATGACATGCACTCCACGTATACCCACTCACCCTAAACTTGATACCACAAGTACCACCTGTCCTATTCATTATTAACACAGTTCCACTGCTCATGACAAGTCAAACCTTGTCATATCTGAGTACAACTACGATAAATATATAAAAATACACCAAATTCATGTGACAGTAACCAAACATTTTACCGTCCTCTAACATCACCAAGTCTTGAATCTGCCTGAAGGCCACAGACCCATCAACCAGGTTTCAGTACCTCAGACCATACACAAACTTCAATAATAACACTCCACATCAACACACACCATAACTGAACACCCAGCACTGAACAGGACAAACCCTTACTCTTCCCCAATTACAACCCCTTAAATAACCCACACACCCAAATCCACATCCCCACTCGATCACACAACATACACACCCAAACCCATCTGTCTCCCGTCACCCAGTATAAAGGTCATCCGTCCCCACCCACCAAACCGCCCCCCAACCGTACCAACTTCAGTCAATCACAAGCAACATCCAGGCCATACCAAAGCCACAACCGTACATTCCCAAGCAAGTCGCAGAGCCAAGCCCCTTAAACTCCTACAAACCCACTTAATAACTCTCCCACCCGGAAATTCCTATAAGCCGAACTAAAATCCTTATCCCAATCCCTCCCATACACCTGCCTGTTTCTACATTTCGTACGGTACATTACCGCAGCCAATGCCCCAATTCTTTCCCTTATTCCCACCTCCCTCAATCTCCATGACCCACACACGAAATCAACCAAACAATGCATTAGGCCTCTCCTAACCCTGTCATCCAATCCTCCCAAGTCCAGGAACAGTGCCCTCAACAACTGTATCCCCTCCCCCAAGTTTGCATACCACCCCCATCCACTCCGCACCGGCCCCAAAGCTTCACAGAAATATATCCCATGCAAGACAGTTTCCAACATACCACACCTTTCACACCTGCCCTCCTGTACCAACCCCATACTGAATAATACCGCCCTTGACGCTACCGCCCCATGTAAAAATCTGTACATCTGTTCACGATCTCTTGCGCGTAACCTAAGTCCTCGAAAACCCCTCCATATCCGAACCCAATCATATACTGGAAAACCGCTGCACCCTCTACAACCTTAGCCTCCGCACCAAGACCCATCATCCTATTCACCTTCATTTTATGCGGTTCCTTAATTACCAATAAATTCCTCAACAAATCTCTACAGTAATCTAACTCCTTTCCCCCCCACCATTCACTCATCTCCCTCAATACAACCCCACCCCACCCTCCTCCTTTCCCCCAAGCCCCCTCTCCTCACCAAGCACCGTCTCACATACATACACACCAGTCTCGCTCCAACCAAATTAAACCCAAACCACCCATCCCTACCCCATTCCTAACAATTTCCTTTCGCAACCAATTCCTCCCATTCGCCCAGATATACTTGAATACTCTACGCTCCAACTCTTTCACATCCACCTGCAACAGTGGGTACACACCAGCAACATACCAAATCCTACTGTAGACCAAAGTATTGACAGCAAGTACCCTCTGTCGCAAAGTGAGATCACTCGGCTTCCATGCAGACATACACAACTTCGCCCTTGCACCACTCGACCTGAATTCACCTCTCTCGTCTGATGCCTATCCTCATGTATACAATTCCACAGATAGTGATGCTATCCACCACGAACCACCCATACCCCTGGCCCAAGCTCCCCCCCACCCAGGATCCTACCTCCAACATTTTCGACTTTGCACCATTCACACTCATCCCAGTGGCCTCACAAAAAGTCCTTAAACACCTCCGAACCGTCTCAAAACCAACCACATTCCCTAAGAGCACTGTTGTGTCATCTACATAACCCACAACACCATCTATCCGCCGCCCCCCTCCCTGTACCCCACCGTCCACTAATCTATAGAATGGATCTTGCACACATGCAAGAGAATCTGCGACAGAGGACAGCCCTGTCGCAGACCCCTATCCATCTCCACCACACCCCCAAGCCTGCCATTCACCTGTATTCTAACGCAAGCACCTACATATAATGCCCGAACCCAATCCACTACCTCCTCCCCGAAACCCTGTCTCCTCATCACCTCAAACAACACCTCACGTTCCACACTGTCATACGCCCCTTTCCAGTCCAAAGCTAAGATGCCTCCCCCCCGACCACTATCTAAAATCCCTTAATCCTCTCATGTCCCTTAAGCACCCCTCTACCCGGGATCCCCCCCTGCCCCCCTGCAATCACCTTCTCAAGCACCCTTTTCAATCTATTTCCCAATATTTTTGCAAAGATCTTATAGTCTGCATTCATGAGCATCAGTGGCCTGTAATTACTCAACATATTACCTACCTTTCCCTTTTTCACCAAGACCATTACACCCATCCCCATCCCTTTCCCCATCCTCCTATCCCTCTTCATCCGATTCATCACTTCCACCACACAACCTCTCATACTATCCCAGTGTTCCCTATAAAACTCATTTGCCAACCCATCTATTCCAGGAGCTTTGCCTTTACTAAGCCCACTCACTGCCTCCCATACCTCCTCTTCGCTGATTACCCCCATACCCTCCCTATCCCCTCCTCTAACCTCCCCACAATACCCTCTGTAAGAATATTACAAGCCTTCGACTCCACATCCACACTACTCAGGTACCTCTGAAACCACTTGTCCACGTACACCCCTATCCCTCTGTTCCTCTAATATTCATTCCCGGCTCATAACCATCTGCACTTTCCTCTACTTCCACATATTCCATTGTCCTTCTCTCCCTACGCACTCTACATTGACCTAACACATATTTTGAGGGTTTATCCCCCCACAAAACATCATCTATACCCGCCTTCATCCTACACGCCCCAAACCTCTCATTCTGTATTTCTATCAACCTATTTTTCAATTCCCTAATCTCCCCGTAACTGCATATCCCCTCTTACATAACAACTCTGTAGCAGGCCTTCTAAATATCATTGCATCCCATATCGCCATTCCGCCTCCTCCTTTCCCAATCTCTGATAAAACATTCGTATGTGTGGTTTTCCCACCGACACCCACCAACCCACCAAACCTTCCTCCCGACGCCCTCGTTCCCATAACCTACCCCACCATCCCGCAAACTCAACCCTTTTATCCTCACCCGATAACAACCTAACATTCAATTTCCAATATCCCCTATACCACTTAGCTACTCCTGACCAATCTACCTCAGCCAACACCCCCCTGTGATCAGAAAAACCCACATCCAAATAACTAATCCTACCCACCACAACAGACCCGGAAACATAAATCCTATCTAACCTAGCCCCATAACCCCTCCTAACAAAAGTATGCTCCCCGGAACCCCTACCCCAACTACATCCCCCAACCCCGCACTTCTTAATAAATCCCTCAGTTCAACCAACACACACCCGCCCCCCCTAGGCTCAACATCCCTCTCCCGAATTATGCAGTTAAAATCCCCCCAACTATCGACACCCCAGGTAAACCCTGAAAGCATATATCATTACATCCCTTACAAATTCCACCTTCACCTTCCTTGAATGTTCTGCTGGCATGTATACACCCATGAAACATACCCGCACTCCACCCCACTCCCCTCTACCCTCACTATCCGACCCCCACACTCTTCCCAAGCATATAATTTAAAAGGGCTAGAGTCTGCGACTGCTACCGCCACCCCACCCTTTAATTTCCCCGATGAACCAGCATACACCTTATATCCCTTCAACTGCAACTCGCTTCCACACCGAAAATTATGTTCTTGTAAAAGACTACATTCACACCATACCTCCTCAATGTGCATTCTACCCATGCCCTTTTAATTTCTTCCCGCAGACCATTTACGTTTAATGTTAGACACTTGAAAACAATTGTGAGGGTTTGCCCTTAGGCCGCGTGGAGGCTGCGAGACCGCCTTCCCTTTACCTCCTGTTTTACTCAACTGCCTCCCACCCTTGACCTTTTCTCTATCATGCAAAACTCCCAGGTCCTTTCTCGCCACCTCCACCATCGACTTTTACCTGTCCTCTGTGCTGGGGTCAATACATCTTCACTATCACTCACTGTGCCCGACCGCTTCCTCGATCCAGGCACCGCTTCCATACTATCATCCCTCTCGTCGCTCTCTTGCCGATGCACCTCAACCGATACATGCTCTCTGACTAAAGACTGCTGCTCAACACTGCTACTCACCAACTCATCCACCACACTCACTGCCGCATCCAAACCTTCACATGCCTCCACACTAAGTACTGGCAACGGGTCGTCCAATATCTCCCGTAATACCTCCTCCAAAGGGGGAAACCTCGCCGTTGCCTGGTTGCTTCTCGCCACCAGCAGCAGCCTCCTGTACAGACACATTTGGCAACGTATGACATCCCTGCGATCCATCAACAATCTCACTCCATAATCTAGTTCCAGCCTCCTTAGCGTCCACCGGATCCTGCACAACCTCGTGCGTCCTTACTTCCAGGTCTCTTCGTCCAGTATCCACCCGTTGTCCCATCCTCCGCATGCAGTCAGCAGCCACATGCTCGTTATCCCCGCACAACCTGCAGGTCCTTCGCTGTCCCATGTATGTCACGTATAGCTGAGTCCTAAATTCTGGCAGTACGACGTAAGATGGAATCGGCCTGCGTAATGTCATTTTCAGTGAGTATGTCCCTCAAAATGCCCACCATCGGACCCTCGCTCCACTTCCCAGGCATGGCAGCATGCACAATGCCGTAATCTCCAAATACTTGGCTGATGTCCACCGAGTCTGATTCAAACGGTACGTTCTTAACCCTGATCCAAGTGTAAGTATGCGACACGTCCTTCAGTCGCACTTGTAGGCCAGAATGTACCGTATAGACTCTGTCTTGATGGCGGTCGACAGTCCTTTCGTACACCTCAGCCGTTAAGAGTTTTACAAAGACTCTATTAACTCCGTTGAGTGCCACGCCATACAAATCTGTAGTCTCCAAACCATAAACGTCTCTTAATATGTTTGGCAGAACTGTAGCCGCAGTAGCCGGTTGCAAAGATCCTGTCACCATATCTATACAGACTGTGTTAATCCTGCGTCTGCTCGCCGTCGCCATGTTTACAGAAAATGAAGTTGTCTTTGATCACCGCTAGGTGGCAGCCCAGGGAACAGCACACCCGCACCCGTTAAGAGCTGGGTGGCCAATGTGTTGGAATTAGATCAAATGTTGGGGAATGCCTTTTCTTATCGGTTTCAAACTTGGTGGGTTTCACTAAAAAAAAAGCTTGGCATTAAGATGTGCTGCGTAAATTTCCATTTCCAAATTTTATTAAATGAACTGTTTCTCGTGTAATAAACATAGAATGACTCTTCTAATAGGCTTCAAACCCTAAACGCTGTTGTTAATTGGAAGTATATTTGTGTTGATTTTGGACTGTATGAGTGCTAATTTGCCATCTGTTGTAGCCAGTTTGATCAAATTTTGGGGTTTCTTAAATGACAGAATATTTTATATAGAATGTAATTAAGAAAACTGAAAAAAAATTGGAAGACTCTTAGCAATAATTTTTCCTTTCGTTCTCCAGAAGTTTCGCTAATGACTTGAGAATGTCTTATTCAGTTAGGTTCAATTTTTCGATGTTGGCGTATTTAGGGTAAGCTCGTGGGTCAGTTTACAGGTATGGGAGGCCTACGGGCAATGTTACATAAGCCTTTTCCAGATTTTATTGCTGTGTGATTACTGAAAAAAAGGCCTATCATGATCAACTCACACAAATAACCCGTACATAGGTGAGAAGAGCTTATGGCGACGTTTCGGCCCGACTTGTACTTAGAAGATGGTTGGTATTTTTAATGGTGTGTATTGATGTTATTTTGCTACTTTTAATATCAAAATGGCATAGTATTATTTTGTATTAATGCATCATTTTGTATTAATGCTTGTGATGGGTCTCTTGATCCAAGGAACTGGACTTATTCTCCCCTCGTTTGGATCGAATCGTAATGTCACGTATTACTCCAGGCTCTATATGACCCACACCGGTTTAGCGCTTTCCCCTGATTAAGATCAAACAAATGTGAACGGACATTAATCTTCATTGGTTGATTCAACCTACGAAATACATGAAACATTTCTTATCTTTAGTCTGTGTAGGCTCAAATTTCATTGGAATTTTTTTTGTGCAGTAAATTTATAATGCCTCTTCTGGTCGGCTTGAAACTTTTAGTGCTGATGTGTTTTCTCATAGGAAGCTTTTGTCTTGATTTTTAGATCGTCTAAACCAAACCGGTTTCTGTGATTTAACTCGGTAATGTCTCTTCCGATAGAGATAAATCACAATGTTAGACTTTACCTAGTTATCCTAGGTTAAGTCAACATAATATCCATATATCATTTCTAATGTTTAATTAAATATGTTTTTGAAATTGTGGTTAGTCACCTGAAATTGGACATAATTTTAACTTATGGGAAAGGGGGGTAGAAATGTAAGATATATTAGCACCATTGTATTATAAAAATATTTGTGATTGTAAATTTATTCGGGTAGACATAAATACAGGTACATTAATTATCATACATAGAAACATATGTGTGTAGATTACCCAGGATAACCCAAGTGTAGCACTGTGTATTTAGTAAGTAGGTGAGGTGTAGGTTGTATTACTAGGTTTGTATTAGAGCAATTATGTATGGTGTGTTTATTCTGCCATTGAAACATATTAATACGTATACGTAACTACCTATGTATGTATTTTGCATAAGCAGTTTTAAATAAGATGTGATGAAAAAATGCATGTATGTGCGCGTTACATTTGTTTTAATTATTATCATGGGGGAGCGGTAAATCCGTAAGGGGGAGGAAAGGAAGGCATTCAGGCTTAATTCAGTGAATAGAAACACAGATCCAGATCCCTAGATCAAGAGCCCCTCCCCAGAATCAAGGAACCTCCCTTGACGGGATAGTATTTGTTTTAGCAAACCTTGATTGGTTGTTTACATGCAAACTTGATTCTTCTTTTCTTGATATCAAGAGTCTTTCACCGGCAACAAAATAGTTCTTTCAAAAATTAATTGTCGATAATGTATGGACAAGTTTCCTTACACCTGCCGCCCCTGTTCACCTGCCAGTAAGTAGGTACTTGGGTAATAGTCACCTGCCATAGGTGGTAATCGTGTAATCGCTAGGCTTCAAACTTAACTAATTGGCAATGATTTGCAACAGAAGTTATTCATTTAGCCGCATCGTGTGAATAATAATAATAATAATAATAATAATAATATAATAATAATAATAATAATAATAATAATAATAATAATAATAATAATAATAATAATAATAATAATAATAATAATAATAATATATATTATTATTATATTTACTAGGAGGCGCTAAACCATACTGGTTTATCATTGCCGTGGGTATAAAAAAAAAATTATAATAAAAGTATAATAAAAATAATAAAGTAGAATCACGACCCCGACATAGAACAAAAAGGAAGGGGGGGGGGTCAAGATTCATATAAACACTGACTAACAAAAGCCTCAGTAGGTAACGCTGTTCAAAATTAAAAACAAAATCAGCTGTCCTCAATGACCAAAAGAACACAAAATCATGGAGAAAAAAAATAGCCTGCATATTAATGCATGGTGAAGCGCTAAACCCGTAAGGGTCATGGCAGGCAATCTGGTGTGGTATGCTTATCATTTCAGAAAATAATTTATATTAGGATACCAGGAGGGGCCATCTTTAAAAAAATATGAAAATCAGGCAAAAACAATATTATTTTTATATTCGATGAGAAGCGCTAAGCCCGTAGGGATCGTGAAGCACCTGGGTAATGGCAGGTGGGGGGTAATTAAATTTGATCCGTGGAAGCGGATAGTAGATCCAGTTCCTTGGATCAAGAGCAGTTGCCCCCGGCAGCATCGTGTGCATTTCATAAATCTGGCCTCTGCCAATGACACTCAATTTATTCTTGCTGGCGCGAAGAGCCTGCCAATTACTGCCTCGATTTGAGTCATGACGTCATGTAAAAGTACCTGCAAGATCAATCAGCTAATCAGCAGCCGTTACGTCATTAATGATTAGCAAATTAGAACACGTAGAAACGTCAACGTCATAATCACGTGAGGGAGGAAGAGCCCGCGCGTTCTGCCCCACAGTGGTGCACGGCACAACATGGAAGGTGGGAGTGCACTACTTTGGTAAGCATTTTTTTACGGATTTCCTGGAATTTACCGGTCTTTTAGAGTTAACAATGTTTGTACAGGGTAGTATACACATTGTAGACTTATCTGTAGCAATAACCATGCAGAAATATGTATGAAATTAGTGATATATGGTTTTTCGCAAAGGAATGTAAGCCCTAATGCCATTTTTTTTCATTTTCAGTAATGGACTCCTAAGACGCCAGGTTCTCCTCCAGCAACTACACTTACCATATCTTCAGGTTAGTATTTTAAAAAATGACCTGTGGGAATACATGTACTTTTATTAGTAATTTGAGATGACTCGAATTCATTTATGCAACTCCCTTTTAAAGGGGAAAAAAAAAGGCTTTAGAGACGGGAAAGGCTCTTGATCCGAAGAATTTAAATGACCCTTGCTTTCCTCGGATTACACCTGATTTCCTGCCATTACCCAGGGGATGCAAGACCCTTATGTGTTTAGCTCTTCACCACGCATTAATATGTATAGTCTATTTTTTCTCCATGAACTTGTGTACTTTTGTTCGTAGAGAACAGCTGATTTTTTTTACTGAGCAGCTTTTTTCTACTGAAGTTTTTTTTAAGTGTTTTATATGCATGTTGGACCCCCCTTTTTTTCTTGTGTCGGGGTAGTTATAAAAATTTATTAGATATTTATTTTGGTATACCCACGGAAAGGATAAACCTGAGAAATGGGCATTATACACTTTACCCCTTTCAGGTTTAGTGCTTGATTATAATGGGTTATACGTATATATTTATGTATATGTATACTGTAATATATATATATATATATATATATATATATATATATATATATATATATATATATATATATATAATATATATAAAATTTTGACACTTGCACTTGAGGGTTTAGCGTTTATGATTGGCACTTGCATATAGTTCAGGTTTCTCCCTATTACCTTTTTAAAATATTGATATATATTTTATATATATATATATAAATTTATTAGTTGAGACTTGCCTATAGTTTGTCTCCCTATCACTTCAAAAATATTGATGCTATGTTTTTTGCTGTTTTTCGTTGTAGCTCAGTTGCGAATATAAAAAGTGGACAATTATATATCTGGAGGATTATCTTCTGATTTGTGTGTTGAATAGCAATGTGTATATGAATGGGTATACATAATCTGTGAATTTAAGTATGTATAGTTAGTGTTCTAGACTGTTGGTGAGTAGGTTACATACACCTTAATGACGCTCGTGTAGTAGACTAAAATTAAACCTACTATAACTTATTTTCAAAATCTCAGATGTTTTATAACATCAGTAGTGTTGAAGAATTACACATGTGCTACATCTGGGTATCTTAGTATGTAGATGTTTCGCCAACCAATGGCTTTATCAATACACTTTGTAGACTTCGCCAACCAGTGGCTTTATCAATACAATACAGCCTAGTAGCAAGCGTTCAGGATGTCTGGTCCAACTTTTTCTAATTGACTTTAATCTCTGGTTATTTCAGTGGATGTCCTTTGACTTTAACTAGGCATTTTAATTAAAAAAAATCTCATGAAAACGCCTCTAAACACATTAATTTAGTATTTTTTATAATAAAATCCGGTACTATGATTTTTTCTTATTTCAATGAGTGCCCTTTGACTAGGCAATTTTATTAAAATCACTTATATAAACAACAAGCATATTCTGTACTCTTTTATAAAAATCCAGTGCTGTGCTTTTTTTTATTATTGAGATTTTCATAATCACGACGGTGGGGGTGTTGCCAATACTTAAGAAATATTGTATATGTATATTTTACAGGAACAACTATTCTCATTGTTTGAAGAATTCTTTCTGTAAGGAATTGGAGCTAAGTCTCCCTAGATCAAACGAGATCATCTCTTTAAGTTCCCAGGTGCTGTATTTCCCGTGTGGATTTAGGGTTTCCTGTTATAAAACTGTATAACTATTCTCATATGCAATATTTGCATATGTCCAGCTAATTTAAAATTTTGGAAGTCTTCAAATAACCACCTTTTTTTTCCCCAGAAAGCCTGGTCTGAGCTGCTCGGCCCCGGATACGTAAGCAGTAACTGCATGGGACTTTGGTTAAGTAGGTAAACAGGTATAGTAACCTAGTATTAGGTTAAATATTCCTTCATTTTCTGATGTATTTTTAAACTTACCTGGAGTCTACCTGGAGAGAATTCCAGGGGTCAACGCCCCCGCGGCCCGGTCTGTGACCAGGCCTCCTGTTGGACCAGAGCCTGATCAACCAGGCTGTTACTGCTGGCCGCACGCAGTCCAACGTACGAACCACAGCCCGGCTGATCAGGTACCGAGTTGAGGTGCCTGTCCAGTGCCTGCTTGAAGACAGCCAGGGGTTTGTTGGTAATCCCCCTGAATTTTGTATATTACGATAATTTGTAAAATTAAATAGGCTTTGGAATGATAATTTTATAAAATAGGATTTGTAATTATAATTTATAAAATTAAATACGTTTTGGAATTATGTAACTCCTGTAAAATTGTTCAGTTCTGCCATGACCCATGGCAGTGGGTGATGGTACTGCGAGTCTACTAATACCTTAGGGGCCCTGGGGCTACTCTCACCTTGGAGGCCCTGGGGCTACTCTCACCTTGGAGGCCCTGGGGCTATTCTCACCTTGGGGGCCCTGGGGCTGCTCACCTCGGGGGGTCTTGGCGCTTCTCACACCTAACGGGCCCGAAGGTTACGCCCCGGTTGCCCTGATGTTACTTCACCACTGACTAAGACCACACCTGGGGGATTCCAGGGGCTATCACCCTGGGTAGTCCTCGGACTACCATCAGCCTGGGGCTACTATCAGCCCAGTTTAACAGGTATACTATTAAGTAAGTTAAATATCCCTTCATTTTTCTTATGTATTTTAATTAACCTTTTTGTAACTGAAATGTATATTAGAATTTTTAAAATAGGATTTTTAATGATAATTTATAAAGAAGAATTTGTAATCATAATTTATAAAATAATTAAATAGGCTTTGGAATTATGTGCCTCATCAAGCTCTTAAGGTCTGCCATGACCCGTGGTAGTGGGTGATGGTACTGTGAGGCTACTAGCACTTTTGGGGCCCCTGGGACTGCTCACACTTTGGGGACCCTATGGCTGCTTACACCTAACGGACCCTAGGACTGCTCACACCTAACGGACCCTAGGGCTGCTCACCTAATGGGCCCGAAGGTTACGCCCCTGTTGCCCTGATGTTACTTAACCACTGACTCGGACCACACCTGCGGGATGCCAGGGGCTATCAGCCTGGGTAGTCCTAGGACTACCATCAGCCTGGGGCTACTATCAGCCCAGTTTAACAGGTATTGTATAGTATTAAGTTAAATATCCCTTCATTTTTCTTATGTATTTTAATTAACCTTTTTGTAACTGAAATGTATATTAGAATAATTTTTAAAATAGGATTTTTAATGATAATTTATAAAGAATTTGTAATCATAATTTATAAAATAATTAAATAGGCTTTGGAATTATGTGCCTCATCAAGCTCTTAAGGTCTGCCATGACCCGTGGCAGTGGGTGATGGTACTGTGAGGCTACTAGCACTTTTGGGGCCCCTGGGACTGCTCACACTTTGGGGACCCTGGGGCTGCTCACACCTAACGGACCCTGGGGCTGCTCGCACCTAACGGACCCTGGGGCTGCTCGCACCTAACGGACCCTGGGGCTGCTCGCACCTAACGGACCCTGGAGCTGCTCGCACCTAACGGACCCTGGGCTGCTGCACCTAACGGACCCTGGGGCTGCTCGCACCTAACGGACCCTGGGGCTGCTCGCACCTAACGGACCCTGGGGCTGCTCGCACCTAACGGACCCTGGGGCTGCTCGCACCTAACGGACCCTGGGGCTGCTCGCACCCTAACGGACCCTGGGGCTGCTCGCACCTAACGGACCCTGGGGCTGCTCGCACCTAACGGACCCTGGAGCTGCTCGCACCTAACGGACCCTGGGGCTGCTCGCACCTAACGGACCCTGGGGCTGCTCGCACCTAACGGACCCTGGGGCTGCTCGCACCTAACGGACCCTGGGGCTGCTCGCACCTAACGGACCCTGGGGCTGCTCGCACCTAACGGACCCTGGGGCTGCTCGCACCTAACGGACCCTGGGGCTTGCTCGCACCTAACGGACCCTGGGGCTGCTCGCACCTAACGGACCCTGGGGCTGCCGCACCTAACGGACCCTGGGGCTGCTCGCACCTAACGGACCCTGGGCTGCTCGCACCTAACGGACCCTGGGGCTGCTCGCACCTAACGGACCCTGGGGCTGCTCGCACCTAACGGACCCTGGGGCTGCTCGCACCTAACGGACCCTGGGGCTGCTCGCACCTAACGGACCCTGGGGCTGCTCGCACCTAACGGACCCTGGGGCTGCTCGCACCTAACGGACCCTGGGGCTGCTCGCACCTAACGGACCCTGGGCTGCTCGCACCTAACGGACCCTGGGGCTGCTCGCACCTAACGGACCCTGGGGCTGCTCGCACCTAACGGACCCTGGGGCTGCTCGCACCTAACGGACCCTGGGGCTGCTCGCACCTAACGGACCCTGGGGCTGCTCGCACCTAACGGACCCTGGGGCTGCTCGCACCTAACGGACCCTGGGGCTGCTCGCACCTAACGGACCCTGGGGCTGCTCGCACCTAACGGACCCTGGGGCTGCTCGCACCTAACGGACCCTGGGGCTGCTCGCACCTAACGGACCCTGGGGCTGCTCGCACCTAACGGACCCTGGGGCTGCTCGCACCTAACGGACCCTGGGGCTGCTCGCACCTAACGGACCCTGGGGCTGCTCGCACCTAACGGACCCTGGGGCTGCTCGCACCTAACGGACCCTGGGGCTGCTCGCACCTAACGGACCCTGGGGTGCTCACACCTAATGGGCCCGAAGGTTACGCCCCTGTTGCTCTGATGTTACTTAACCACTGACTCGGACCACACCTGCGGGATGCCAGGGGCTATCAGCCTGGGTAGTCCTAGGACTGCCATCAGCCTGGGGCTACTATCAGCCCAGTTTAACAGGTATTGTATTAAGTAAGTTAAATATCCCTTCATTTTTCTTATGTATGTTTATTAACTTTTTTGTAACAAATATTGTATATTAAGATATTTTTTAAAATAATAGGATTTATAATGATTATTTATAAAATAGGATTTGTAGTTATAATTTATAAAATAATTAAATAGGCTTTTTAATTGTGCCTCATCAAGCTCTTAAGTTCTGCCATGACCCGTGGCAGTGGGTGATGGTACTGTCAGGCTACTAGCACCTTGGGGGCTTTGGGGCTACTCACACCTTGAGGCCCTGGGGCTGGGGCTTCTCACTTTGGGGGCCCTGGGGCTGCTCACCTCGGGGGTCCTGGCGCTTCTCACCTCGGGGGTCGTGGCGCTTCTCACCTCGTGGGTCCTGGCGCTTCTTACACCTAGGGGCCCGAAGGTTATGCCCCTGTTTCCCTGATATTATTTAACCACTGACTGACCACACCTGGGGGATGCCAGGGGCTATCACCCTGTGTAGTCCTAGGACTACCATCAGCCTGGAGTTACTATCAGCCCAATTTAACAGGTATAGTATTTAGTTAGTTAAATATCCCTTAATTTTTCTTATGTATGTTAATTAACCTTTTTGTAACTGAAATATTGAATATTAGGATAATTTGTAAAATAATAGGATTTGGAATGAATATTTATAAAATAGGATTTGTAGTTATAATTTATAAAATAATTAAATAGGCTTTTGACTTGTGCCTCTTCAAGCTCTTAAGTTCTGCCATGACCCGTGGCAGTGGGTGATAGTACTGTCAGGCTACTAGCACCTTGGGGGCCCCTGGGGCTACTCACACGTCGGGCCCTGGGGCTCCTCACACTTTGGGGGTCCTGGGGCTTGCACACCTCATGGGCCAGAAGGTTACGCCCCTGATGTTACTTCACCACTGACTCGGACCACACCTGGGGGATTCCAGGGGCTATCACTCGGGGTAGTCCTAGGATTGCCATCAGCCCGGGACTACCATCAGCCCGGGGCAACTGTCACCCTAGGGACTACCATCAGCTCATGGATACCATCAGTACGGGGCAACTATCACCCTAGGGGCTATCATCAACCTGGAGCTAACATCAGCCTGGGGACTACAGTCTGCCTGAGGGCTACCGTCTGCCCTGGGCTTCCTTAGTCCACAGCCTTGAGGGAGGTGGACCTTAGTCTTCAGCGTTGAAGCGAGGTGGACTTTAGTCCACGGCGTTGAAGTGTAGTGGACCTTAGTACACGGCGTTGAAGGGTGGTGGTCCTTAGTCCACAGCATTCAAGGGAGGTGCACCTTAGTCCATGGCGTTGAAGGGAGGACCTTAGTGCATTGCTTTGGAGGTGGACCTTAGTCCACTTCATTGAAGAGAGGTGGACATTAGTCACGGCGTTGAAGGGAGAAGGACCTTAGTCCACGGCGTTGAAGGGAGATGGACCTTAGTCCACGGCTTTGAAAGGTGGACTTTAGTAAAAGGCGTTGAAAGGTGGACCCTAGTTCACGGCGATGGTGGTGGACCTTAGTCCACGGCGTTGAATGTAGTTGGACATTGCGTTGAAGGGAGATTGACCTTAGGCCACGGCGTTGAAGTGTAGTGGACCTTAGTCCACGGCGTTGAAGGGTGGTTGTCCTTAGTCCAGGGGTTGAAGGATGAACCTTAGTCCACGGCGTTAAAGGGAGGTGGACCTTAGTCACGGCGTTGAAGGTAGGTGGACCTTAGTCCACGGTTTGAAGGGAGGTGGGCCTTAGTCACGGCTTTGAAGGTAGGTGGACTTTAGTCCACGGCGTTGAAGGGAAGTGAATCTTAGTCCATAGCGTTGAAGAGAGGTGGCCCTTAGTTCACGGCGTTGTACGAAGGTGAACCTTAATCCACGGCTTTGAAGGGTGGTGCTTAGTCCACGGCGTTGAAGGGTGGACCTTAGTCTACTGCGCTGAAGGGAGGTGGACCTTGGTCCACGGATTTGAAAGGACGTGGACCTTAGTCCACGGCGTTGAATGTAGGTAGTCCACGGCGATGAAAGGTGGACCTTAGTCCACAGCGTTGAAGGGAGGTGGACCTTAGTCCACGGCGTTTAAATGTGGACCTTAGTCCACGGCGTTGAAGGGTGGACCTTAGTCTACTGCGCTGAAGGGAGGTGGACCATAGTCCACGGCGTTGAATGGAGTTGGACACGGCGTTGAAGGGAGCTGGACCTTAGTCCACGGCGTTGAAGTGTAGTAAACCTTAGTCCACGGCGTTGAAGTGTAGTGGACCTTAGTCCACGGTGTTGAAGTGTAGTGGACCTTAGTCCACGGCGTTGAAGGGTACACCTTAGTCCACGGCGTTGAAGGATGAACCCTTAGTCCACGGCGTTAAAGGAAGGGGGACCTTAGTCCACGGCGTTCAAGGGAGGTGGGATTTAGTCCACGGCTTTGAAAAGAGGTGGACCTTAGTCCACGGCGTTGAAGGGAAGTGAACCTTAATCCACAGAGTTGATGGAAGGTGGACCTTAGTCCACGGCGTTGAAGGGAGGTGGACCTTAGTCCACGGTGTTGAAGGGAGGTGCATCTTAGTCCACGGCGTAAAAGGGAGGTGGACCTTAGTCCACAGCATTGAAGGAAGGTGGACCTTAGTCCACGGCGTTCAAGGGAGGTGGACCTTAGTCTCCGGTGTTGAAGGGAGGTGCACCTTAGTCCACGGCGTTAAAGGGAGGTGGATCTTAGTCCACGGCGTTGAAAGGTGAACCTTAGTCCAAGGCGTTGAAGGGTAGACCTTAGTTCACGGCGATGAAGGGTGTTGGACCTTAGGTCACGGCGTTGAGGGGTGGTGAACCTTAGTCTATGGCGTTAAAGGGAGGTGGACCTTAGTCTACGGCATTGAAGGGAGGTGGACCTTAGTCCACGCCGTTGAAAGGTGGACCTTAGTCCAAGGCGTTGAAGGGTGGACTAGTTCACGGCGATGAAGGGTGGTGGACCTTAGTCCACGGCGTTGAAGGGAAGTGGACCTTAGTCCACTGCGTTGACTGGAGGTGTATCTGTACACGGCGTTGAATGGAAGTGGACCTTAGGCCATGGCGTTGAAGGGAGGTGGACCTTAGTCTACGGCGTTGAAAGGTGGACCTTAGTCCGAGGGGTTGAAGGGTGGACCTTAGTTCACGGTGTTGAATGGTGGACCTTAGTTCATGGCGTTGAAGGTTGGTGGACCTTAGTCCACGGCGATGAAGGGTGGTGGTCCTTAGTCCACGGCGTTGAAGGGAGGTGGACCTTAGTCCACTTCATTGAAGGGATTTGGACCTTAGTCCACGGCGTTGACTTTAGGTAGATCTTAGTCCACGGCATCGAAGGAAGGTGGACCTTAGTCCTCGGCGTTGAAGGGTGGTAGACCTTAGTCCATGGCGTTGAAAGGAGATGGACATTAGTCCACGGCGTTGAAGAGAGGTGGACCTTAGTCCACTGCGTTGAAGGGAGGTGGACCTTAGTCCACGGCGTTGAAGGGAGGTGGACCTTAGTCCACGGCGTTGAAGGGTGGTGGACCTTAGTCCAAGGCGTTGAAGGGTGGTCCTTAGTTAACAGCGAGTAAGGGTGGTGGACCTTAGTCCACGGCGTTGAATAGAGCTGGACACTGCGTTGAAGGGAGCTGGACCTTAGTCCACGGCGTTGAAGGGTGCACCTTAGTCCACGGAGTTGAAGGATGAACCTTAGTCCACGGCGTTAAAGGAAGGTGGACTTTAGTCCACGGCGTTGAAGGGAGGTGGGCCTTAGTCCACGGCTTTGAAGGGAGGTGGACCTTAGTCCACGGTGTTGAAGGGAGGTGGACCTTAGTCCACAGCGTTAAAGGGAGGTGTACCTTAATCCACGGCGTTGAAAGGTGGACCTTAGTCCAAGGCGTTGAAGGGAGGTGGACCTTAGGTCACGGCATTGAAGGGTGGTGGACCTTAGTCCACGGCGTTGGAGGTGGACTTTAGTCTACGGCGTTGAAGGGAGGTGGACCTTAGTCTACGGAATTGAAGGGAGGTGGACACGGTGTTAAAGGGAAGTGAACCTTAGTCCACTGCGTTGACTGGAGGTGGATCTAGTACACGGCGTTGAAGGGTGGACTTTAGTTCACGGGGATTAATGTTGGTGGACCTTAGTCCACGGCGTTGAAGGGAGGTGGATCTTAGTACATGGCGTTGAAAAGAGATGGACCTAAGTCGAAGGGAGGTGGACCTTAGGCACGGCGTTGAAGGGAGGTGGACCGTAGGCTACAGCGTTGGAGGTGGACCTTAGGCCACAGCGTTGACTGGTGGTGGACCTTAGTCCACGGCGTTGAAGGGAGGTGGACCTCAGTCCACGGCGTTGGAGGTGAACCTTAGTCCACGGCGTTGAAAGGTGGACCTTAGTCCAAGGCGTTGAAGGGTGGACCTTAGTTCACCGCGTTTAATGGTGGAAATTAGTCCACGGCGTTGAAGGGTGGTGGACTTTAGTCCACGGCAATGAAGGGTAGTGGACCTTAGTCCACGGCGTTGAAGGGAGGTGGACCTTAGTCCAAGGCTTTAAAGGGAGGTGGACCTTAGTCCAAGGCTTTAAAGGGAGGTGGACCTTTGAAGATGGAGAGGGACTGCTTTCAAGAGTGGACTTCTAGATCGCCTTCAAGAGTGGACTCCTAGATCGCCTTCAAGAGTGGACTTCTAGATCGCCTTCAAGATTGGACTTCTAGATCGCCTTCAAGTGTGAACTTCTAGATCACCTTCAAGAGTGGACTTCTAGATCGCCTTCAAGAGTGGACTTCTAGATCACCTTCAAGAGTGGACTTCTAGATCACCTTCAAGAGTGGACTTCTAGATCGCCTTCAAGAGTGGACTTCTAGATCGCCTTCAAGAGTGGACTCCTAGATCGCCTTCAAGAGTGGACTCCTAGATCGCCTTCAAGAGTGGACTCTTAGATCGCCTTCAAGAGTGGACTCCTAGATCGCCTTCAAGAGTGGACCCCTAGATCGTCTTCAAGAGGACTCCTAGATCGCCTTCAACAGTGGACTCCTAGATCGCCTTCAAGAATGGACCCCTAGATCGCCTTCAAGAGTGGATCCCTAGATCGCCTTCAAGAGTTTACTCCTAGATCGCCTTCAAGAGTGGACCCCTAGATCGCCTTCAAGAGTGGACCCCTAGATCGCCTTCAAGAGTTTACTCCTAGATCGCCTTCAAGAGTGGACCCCTAGATCACCTTCAAGAGTGGACCCCTAGATCGCCTTCAAGAGTGGACTCCTAGATCGCCTTCAAGAGTGGACTCCTAGATCGCCTTCAAGAGTGGACCCCTAGATCGTCTTCAAGAGGACTCCTAGATCGCCTTCAAGAGTGGACTCCTAGATCGCCTTCAAAAATGGACCCCTAGATCGCCTTCAAGAGTGGACTCCTAGATCGCCTTCAAGAGTGGACACCTAGATCGCCTTCAAGAGTGGACTCCTAGATTGCCTTCAAGAGTGGACACCTAGATCGCCTTCAAGAGTGGACTCCTAGGTCGCCTTCAAGAGTGGACTCCTAGATCGCCTTCAAGAGTGGACTCCTAGATCGCCTTCAAGAGTGGACTCCTAGATCGCCTTCAAGAGTGGACCCCTAGATCGCCTTCAAGAGTGGACTCCTAGATCGCCTTCAAGAGTGGACTCCTAGATCGCCTTCAAGAGTGGACTCCTTGATCGCCTTCAAGAGTGGACTCCTTTTACACCGGCTTCAAGAGTGGACTCCTTTTACAATGGCTTCAAGAGTGGACTCCTTTTACAATGGCTTCAAGAGTGGACTGCTTTTACACCGGCTTCAAGAGTGGACTGCTTTTACACCGGCTTCAAGAGTGGACTTTTTACACCGGCTTCAAGAGTGGATTCCTTTTACTCCAGCTTCAAGAGTGGACTCCTTTTACACCGGCTTCAAGAGTGGACTCTTTTTTACACCGGCTTCAAGAGTGGACTCCTTTTACACCGGCTTCAAGAGTGGACTCCTTTTACACCGGCTTCAACAGTAGAATCCTTTTACATCGGCATCAAGAGTGGACTCCTAGACCACCTTCAAGAGTGGACTCCTAGACCACCTTCAAGAGTGGACTCCTAGACCATCTTCAAGAGTGGACTAGACCGCCTTCAGGAGTGGATCCTGTCTATAGCATCCAGTGGAACGACTGAATGCTATGGATTTGGTCTATTAACTTTATATATGGGACTGTCAGCAATATTTTTGGACTTTGTCCAAAAATATTGCGTTGTGTCCCATATATCCCTATATATTGGACTGTTAACAATATTTTTGGACTTTGTCCAAAAATATTGAATTGTGTCCTATATATACCTCAATTTATATATTGGACTGTTAACAGTATTATTGGACTTTGTTCAGTATTATTGCATTGTCCCATATATGAATCACATCCTTCCCACTAACGCACACTAAGTTGTTCGTTGTATCGATGTTGTCGAAACTTCATAATTGGTTATTTCCACATTTTGTAGTTGATACAGCATTGCTATAGCGTTAATTTGTGTAGTGTTTGCTGGGGTTCCTTTACCATTACCCTTATTTTCCCCTCCCTAATCTCACTCGCGCCGCTCCTTGTGGGTTGGCCGGCAGCATATCATCGTCAGCCTGATGTCCTGGCTGGCGGTGAGCGATTTCTGGTGGTAGCCTGGCTACTACTGGTAATCAACCAAAGTAACCTTCGGTGCATGGTTTAGGGTTCCATGTAACAAAGGTTCTCTCTGAGAGCCTTTGGACGAGTAACCCTGGCCCGGCTCGAAGATCGCAGACCTCATCGTGGTGAGCCGGTGGAACTTGGAGCAGCATTTATCTCTAAATCAAGTGGCATAAATTCCACTAATTTTCTATGTACATCTTAAATATGCATGTGCCTGGTTACAGGATCAGTGCTGCTTCAAGGCTAACATGCGATCCCTGCCCTGAAGAATATTTGAATGAATTTTAAATAAAGTTACATGGAAGTTTTAATGACATAAATAATGTGATGAATTTAAATGTAAATAAATGAGGGTAGGTGAGGTGTCTGTATGTTTACTGCTATTATATACCTAGCAGACTGAAACTTCCTGTCATATACTTAGAAACAAACTTTTCCCTCAAGGAAGGTTCCTTGATGCTGGTGAGGGGCTCTTGATCAAAGAAATTGGACTTTTGCTTCAATTTTTCGAATCTAAGTGCCTTCCATTCCCCCAGGTACTGTATGACCCCCTGTGGGTTTAGTGCTCTCCCTTGAATGTATTAGTTGAGATTCAACTTTGTGGCACTTGATTATTTGTCAATTCATGTTGACGGTTTATTGCGTTTCCTCATTAAAGCAGCGCTGTATGACCCTAGTAGGTTTAGCGCTTCTTTTTTATTATAATCCTCTCGAAGTAATTGCTCACCACTTCACATGCTCTCTTCTACTTCTGAGGTTCACCTCACCACTTACATGCTTATTGTCTACCTGTGATGCTCACCTCACCACTGACATGCTTATTGTCTACCTGTGATGCTCACCTCACCACTGACATGCTTATTGTATACCTGTGATGCTCACCTCACCACTGACATGCTTATTGTCTACCTGTGATGCTCACCTCACCACTGACATGCTTATTGTATACCTGTGATGCTCACCTCACCACTGACATGCTTATTGTCTACCTGTGATGCTCACCTCACCACTGACATGCTTATTGTCTACCTGTGATGCTCACCTCACCACTGACATGCTTATTGTCTACCTGTGATGCTCACCTCACCACTGACATGCTTATTGTCTACCTGTGATGCTCACCTCACCACTGACATGCTTATTGTCTACCTGTGATGCTCACCTCACCACTGACATACTGTAGTGTGCAGCTTCAGTTGTGAGGTTCTTGATGCTAGTGAGGGGCTCTTGATTCAAGGAACTGGGCTTTTCCTTCCTTGGAACTGACCTCATTACGTCCCATTTCCCAGGCGTTGTGTGACTCGTGTGGGTTTAGCGCTTCTCCCCCTTGAGTGTCACTTGCTACTGTAATGTTTGCAGAATTACCGAAAATATCTTTGGTAAAAAAAAAAAAGCGCTGTGTAACCCTCAGGGTTTTCCGCTTAGTTTTAATTTTATAATAATACTTAGGCGAAAGGACACTTGCAAATAATGTGACATTTTATTTGCAGCAACGTTTCGCTCTCCAAGAGCTTTGTCAAGCGAAAGGCTGCTGCAATAAGTTGCATGCGTGTTCTCTTACCCATCAATGCTGCTGCTGCTGCACACCTAGGCTTGCAATGAATGGCAAATGCCGCATATAGTGTGCAGCGTCTTCAGAAAAACTACATAATTCTTTTATATTTCATTTATCCAATATAACTGCTAATGTTATTTTCGTTAATAACTAAAGCGAAAATGATCATGCTTTATTAAATATATATGTGTGTGTATTTAGCTACATTGGTAGGTAGGATGTAACACAAACTACTCTCTTGAGTGTTGGCAAAGTTAAAAGGTTTGATAGGTTGTTCGCGCTGCTAAACTGCTACCCCTCGAGGGAGGTTTCTTGACGCTGGTGAAGGGTTCTTAATCCAGGGAATTGGATCTGTGCTCCAGTTCGCTGATTTGAGCCTGAATGCCATTCCATCCCTTCCCCACCCTCTTCCACAGGCGCTGTACAATCCTTACGGGTTTAGCGCTCCACCATAATGTGCTAAATAAACTGCTTGTTCCCTTGTTTGCCTTGTGGGACGGAGGCAAGCCAGGAGAGAAATATCTGATTTCGCACCTGCAGCCATTGTTTCATTCTCCTTCCTTGGCACCCTCTACCCAGGGGGCCAATGCCGGGTCACCATTTGGAGAAGACCCGGGCCGGATGTACCGGCGAACCTACAACAACAACAACCTTCCTTGGCTGGAAATCATCGAGGCAACACCTCCACTCTCACACTGGGAGAACGCTGTGCTTCACTCTTGTCATGTACACTCGGTGAGTGTGCTGGAGCAGTATTGTGCAGCACTGTTCAGACCCTTATTTAGAACTTAGTGATTTTTTTATATTTTCTGAAGCTTCCGTGAGACACTACGCTTCAGGTCCCAAGGATAAACTCGAGACCTAGTTTGTTGTGACTAGAATCTACGCACTGAGTCGCTGAACTTAGTTATGTGGGAGTCTTTTTTTTTTTTTTTTCGGCCTTGTATGAAAGATGTCGATTGTTCCCAGTTAGGGTCATTTTGTATCTCCTTTCCTGCCTGATGTGCTACTCAACGGCTGCTTTGTGCATTTTGCTGCTTGGCGAACTGGTAACTATACTGTTCAAGTAAACTGTGCTTGTTGCCTACTGTTGTCAGAAGTTAGTATATTTAGGCACTTGTTTCGTCGGTCACGTTCTACATCGTCTTGTGGAGCACAATGCACACGTACATTATTTGTGCACTTTAAAGCACAATGCACTACTGTAATATACTATAAGGTACAGTTTATTTTTAAGAGTATAGCATTTTATTTAATCTGCTAAAAGCACTTTAAATGAAGTGTACAGAAATAAAACAATCATTAGTTACTGAAATTATGCACTTAATGTATAGGAGCCTAAATCCTTTATTACTTTTGACACCGTTTATTGTCATATTAAACTTTTAGTTGGTGGTTTTTCCCATTTTTCAGCGCTGTATAACCCCTGTGGTTTAGCGCTTCTATTTGATTATAATAATAATAATACTAATAATTTTCCCATTTTATTTCCTCAAGTGTTTTTTTTTCTGAAAAGCGCTATTAAAACTCAATGAGGTAAAGGATAATGAACCCAGATTGAGTACTTGAACTGTCTCAGTCATAAACAAGCTAGATGCTAGAATGGTATTAACCCTTTACCAGGCCACGCATCAAATTTGAGACACTGCAACATTTGCAACCTATATTCTGATAATATAAGCAATTCTAAGACATATTTATTTGTGTTCATCTGTCAAGTTTATTTATTTTAGGCGCCTCTAAAATACCCTCTATGGCAGAATCAAATATGAGGCACACCTGGCCTGGTAAAGGGTATTAATAGGTTGTCCTAGTATTGTCTGGCAGATGCCTATGCTAACAGATGTCGCGTCTGTAACGTGCAGTATATATGCATTTATACAAAGTGTACATTTCATATATGCATACGTAGGCAAGCATACATATGCAGAAGCGTATATATGAACATGCATATAGTGCATACATGAAAATATGAATACATTTTCATATTTTGCTGCATTAGAAATTCATCACCACAGTGTATTCCTTTTACGTGTATTGAGTCAGAGGCAGCTAGGCTTATAGAATAAGCAGACACCTTTTTCGGATCGCGCACCTACCGAAATACTTCCAGTTATAATGTTGCTAAAACGATAAACCTCTGTGGGTCGTTCAGAACAAGTGGTGGAGGCTCGATCCTTCGTTCGTTAAGCGCGGGCAAGGAGCGTTGGCTATCATTAAACTAATAGATAATTATCCCTAAAACCTGATAAGACAGTAGAGGAAGTGGAAAGGCAGTTTGAGGTCTTCAGTCTCTGTACTTTGAAGAAGTAATAGGTGTTCAGTCCCTTAGCCTTAATTTAAGGTTTCATGTCCATGTCCCTAGGCTAAGGGACTAGACATGTTAAAATTACCTTTCTGCTTATACTGTTTCAAACTGTACGAGAGTCGCCTCTCTACTCGACTGAAGGAGCCTAGTGCGCAGGCCAAGCGGGATCCGCCAGGGGTGTCCGTTATCGTCCATTCTGTTTGCCATATATCAAGATCCATTATATAGGGCGATGGTAAACGGGTGTGGGCAGCATCCATGTACTGGGCAGTGTGGTAGAACCATTCATATCGTTGGCTATGTAGATGATACGACACTCATGATCTCCGATGTCGGTAGTTTGTCTACCGTTGATCGTCTTTTTCACATTTTCAGTGAAACTACGGGTATGTCATGTAATAAGGATAAGTCTGGGCTTTTACTTTTAGGGTCGTGGCAACGGGGTCTTCTGTCCGTGGAGAGCCCCTGGGCTGTGCGCGATTCTTTAAAAATATGTGGGATAATTCATGCGTCTAGTACGAATGAGGAGCGCGTTCTCAATTCTCAGATGGTGGTTGATAGTGTTATTCCGACGTGTAGGAATGTTGAGGTTACATGGGTTAGCACTCCATCAGCTGGTTTTGGTTACTAATTCCATCCTATATGCTAAAGTATGGCACGTCGTGCGTGTTTTTCTGTTGTGCCCGAGGGATGAGACACGTTTGTTAGTTCGCGTCTTTCGGTTTATCTGGGGAAGCCGTTGTTGTTGGTTACACCGCAGTGTGCTTAGTTTAAGTGTTCGCAAGGGAGGTTTGGGGTTATTAGATTTTCATGGTTCCAGTTTAGCCCTCTTTGTTAAGCATACATATGTGCAATACCTGCACGTGACGAGCCATCCAGTTAGTGAGACGTACCAATACCTGAGCGAGTGTGTCACAGGACGTGATCGTCATAGATGTGTAGATATATTGCGTGTACTTACTGTAGTTTCCAACCCGCGAGCGTGTAAGTTACGTATGTTAGTTCAGGCGACTGTAGAAGATGACGTGCCACCGGTCTGTGGTCAGTTTCCGTTGTATGCTTGGGCGGAGATTTGGAACCGGTTGGTTGATCTTCCTTTGCGACCCATAGTCAGTGATACAATGTATAAATTCTTTCATAACATCTTGCCGTCGGGTTCGGTTCTGTGTACGCGGCAGTTACGTGATTTGCCGTCTTGTAAAGATTGTGGGTATGAGGAAACAGTGTTTCATGTAATTTATTTTTGTGAACGTTTAGAGGCCGTGCGATGTTGGTTTGGTAGAGTTATTAGGTGGGGGGTGGAGGTGGGTTGTTGACTTTACGTGTCCTTAGTCTAGAAGTGGAAGGGGGGGGGGGGTGTCGGATGGGGTCGCACGGGCCCTGGGAGTATTAAATTCGGATTTCATTCATATGTCATGGGTGCTCAGAACAGTGGGATCAATTGAGCGAGTTCACGGTATTATCGCGGTTATGTTTCGCACAAAGTGTAGGAATCGTGTGTTGTTTGGGAATCGTTGGGAGAGCAGTTTCCCGTATACGTACCGTAACTTCCGTGTGGCAGATTTATGGCATTTGTACGATGTCAAGACGTAAAAGGACTGGTCTGTCGTGTGTAATTGTGTGTGTTGCGTTTTGTGAGAGAATAGCGAGTGGGGTTGTGATTAGGGGGGGGGGTGGATGATATAATACAAATGTGGCCGGCTACTAAGTCGATTGCCGTCTCCACAGTGTCATAATATAGATACCCATTTGAAAAGCTTGTGCGGTGGGTAACTATATTTGTGCGGGTATATTGTATTCTGTGTTCTTTCATGTCCCGTATATGTGTTGTCTCACGTGTCATTAGTGTGACAAGTGGTACAGATTTTCAACATATTCTGTGGAATGGTGTGTCTGCGTGCGTGACTGTTAGTTTTAGTGTGGCATTTAGAAGTTTTAATATATGTTTTTGTTGTGAGGGTTACTTCTGTCCGAGTCCGGACAGGGACTCGGTAGCTGTTTCAGTATTATGGTAATGTTTGTCCTTGTAGTCTGAAGTTTAACTAGTATTAGACATACGTGTGGACCTACTTTAACTCATGTGGTATATGTATTGTGTTATTTTTTTGTGTGGGCGGATGTGGTTTTATAGGTTCATGAAGTTTGTATCAGTTTACTCATTGTTTTGATTTAATAAGTTAATTACCAGTGTGTCTTGAGCCATTATCTTTTTGTTGACAAGTTTTGTGCTTATATTTGTATATCAGTATTGTAATGTTTTTTCTAATAAAACAAAAGTGCGCAGGCCAAGCCAAACGTCTCTGCAGTAACGATACCCAAGTACTGCCCGCGTGTCTTATGACCCACTATCTAGTACTCGGCTATAGTATGTCCACCATACTGTAACACTAATCTGCAACCGGATGCAGTTTTATGCTTGTTTATATTCATTTAGTTTGTCCTTGGTAGTCGGCATACTTGTCATTACTCCTTAATGTTGCTTTCAATTCATGCCTATCCCACAGTTTTGAAAGGAAAGTTTGAGCGAGGTTTTGGTCCGTCCTGGCCCACTCGCTACTTGATAGTGGCCCAGGACTGACCGAAACAGTGTAAAGCTTCCACTCAAAATTATGGTCTAGTCGTGAATTGCTCCAGTCACGGTAATGTGACTTATTTTTTTTGTAACTTCCTTTATTTCTTTCCTCCTACCTCCACTTACTCTCATCACCTTTTCGTGTCCACGTTTAGTTTTTTGTACACGCGGTTCCAAGCTTCACAAACTTCTGCAAATACTCTTCTGAAAATAGATGTGCACAGGACTTGTGCAAAATTCCTGTGTACAATAACTGTATATGTACACATAAAAAAATCTGACTTCGAATTTTTTTAAGAAATCAGCGTTTCCAAACCCTCTTGAGCTTGTCATTATTCAGCTCTGAAAAAAAAAAAAAAAAAAAAAAATCACAATAGATTGGCTGAAACAATTCTCTCCACATTGTCATTAGGTTTCTTACCTAAGTACGGTTATTGGTGAATTATTCAGCTTGAAATTTATGTGAATTTGGATTGTTGGTTGACGAGTTACATTAGGGATTAATGAATTGTATTCGTGGATGAGTTGTATTAGAGACGGATGCAAGGTATTGTGGTTGGATTAGTTTTATTTGGAGTGGATGATGTCAATGTTGAAGGGCATTTCATCCAAAGAATTGGAGCCGAACAACCTTTCCTCGGATCAAAACTAATTATTTTCCATTTACCAAGTTTAGCGCTTCCCCATCAATACAATTATCTTAGTAATCCTGACCATAGTTTGGTAACCTCTCAATGTTCCAGTTAATTACTAATAAATAAGTAGATTTAAAAAGTTCAAAACTCCTCCAGTGGGTGATTGATATTTAATTCATATGAAGTGCTAAACTCGTGTGGATCATTTAATGCAAAGAGTGTAGGAGTGTTGAAGGCTCGCTCCTCCTTCCGTGAATCGACAGACAAGCTTGCAGGCAGTCAGTGAAGAACTTCGTTTCCAAAGGCGTCACACGTTTTCTAATAAGGCAGCAAGGAAATGTCATAGCTTCGTTAGCCGTGTTGACATTTACAAAACTCGAATAATTCATTTATTTTACGTGAGTTTCAGGAAGTGTCCGAGGCTGGTTGGTGGGGAAGGAGGAGATATGAGGCAAGAGAGGGTGAAGTGGAAGGGAGAGTATACATGTACAGATTAAGTGGGAGGGAAGATTGATTGGGAGGGGTGTTGAGGATGGGGTTGGGATGACAGTTTGGTTAGTGCTGCTGCTGTGAGAGGAACAGCATCAGCATGTGTGGCTGTCAATACACTCTCTCCTGCCTCACTCTCATCTTGGCCGCTGCAGCCATCATTGTCCAAGGTAGGATTTATATATATTTTTTTAAATTTTCACACTCTAGGTTCGTCATAACCGAGTACGCTCTTGTTTACATTTTAAATTTCCATTGCCAAATTATTTTCCTTGGTCATGTGATGACTCACGCAGCAGAGATTTTGATTATTTGACCAAGGCTTACTGCTAGCGCAACCCCTTTAGATTTTTTTTACCTTGAGTGAGAAAATGTACGCTTGACTTGTAAGCCACCCTGTTTTTAATTTCGTTAATTTATGGTAACAACGGAAAATTAAATTGATATATATTAATCAAATTCGGGACTACAGGTGTAGTAGTAATAACCTTTTATAAAGTATGAGTTCCTAGGGGAAAGAGGCTAATGGTATTGAAGTAATGACCCCTTCCATTGGGGCTGTTTACCTACAGGAAGTGAGGAAGAGGTTCGAGTGTTCTCACTTCAGCCTGACATCTGGAAGCCTCATCGGGATGATGTCTTCATCAGGTTCAACATGAGTTTACTAAGGACGTCAGCTTCAGGCCTCAGCGAACTCACCATTTGTTCTAGGGTGTTCTTCACTGGTCTCACTACCCTGCAGGTCCTCCTCTCCTACGCCACCGCTGACACCGTAGACAACGCCATCATGATGTGTAATTTCTTTAAAATGTTTGTCTTTTTTTTTTTTAAACTAAAGGAATATAGGAAAATTCCAACTTACAAACATTCCTGGTGTTTCAACTTACAAACAAGTTATATTCACTGTGTTTGAACTTGCAAGCTAATTTTATTCCTTATGCATGAACTAGCTTTTTATAGATGTTATTTTTATATAAAAATGAGAGCTAAATCCAGTATTGGTATTACGAACACAGGTACTGACAAATGGCCTGTTGAGGACGAAATCTTTCAAATGAAGTGTTTTTTTAAGTTCCCATTTATTCCCACCATCAATAATATTAACAAAATATACATTGCTTTTGGCAGATACCTTGTTATAATTAGGTTATAGAATGTGCAAGAATGAGCACGCTTACAGACTTATATACTCGTACAGAGACAAAGCTGTGTTAATCAGCATGACGTGAGAGACTGACCTCCAGACCAGCGGTTAGTTACAAGGCCAGCTAGCCTGGAGTTCTACCCCCCCTATGATTACGTGACTTTAAACAATGGGTAGATTATCCCCGATTATAGGTGGTAGCCCCAACACTTGAATCGACAATAAGCTATTAGGCTTTTGCATGAATGGATGGGGTGCAGGATGCTACTTTCGTAGCATATATCAGCAAAAGTAAAAATTAATTGGTTCGCAAGAACCTGCTTTATATATTGTAGAGATTGGATGTACATATTTTAAATTATATAAGGCATAATTTAGAAATTTAGGGATTTTTTATTTTTATTTTCAAAAAAACAGTTGGTTAAGGAGTGAGAAAGACTAGTTAACGTGTTAGAAAAGTTGGACCTAACTTCCTAATTTTTTTTTTAGGTAACTTAGGTTAAATTATTCCCACATTAGATTTGGCATTAAAATTAAAAATTGTTATGCCTAATTATAGGATTTTTCACAAAATGTCTTTGTTTAATGACATCTAATTTCATTCTTTGGTGTGAAGATATCGAGGATGGCGCACACTTTTTCCAGTACAACAACAAGCCTCAGGCAGTCATCGAGAAAGTGTCACTGCCGACTATGGTGCGTAAGTGGCGGCACTACTGCCACGTGTTCTTTGGGGACACGTACAGTGTGTACGTGGACGGTGTGGCACTCACCAGTGGACCCATCCAGGTAGACGACCGCGTCCTTCAACTTAATGGCACCTTCGTCGTCGGCCAGGAACAAGATAAGATATCTGGAGGCTTCAGCAGATTCCAAATTCTTAAGGGCTACACCACTCAGGTTAATATATGGAACTACGGTGTCTCCAGCAGAGATATAGAAGACATTGCTAATTGTAAAAGAAACATATTGGGAAATGTCATCTCCAGTGATAGAGAAAATTTTGAGCTTATGAATGTGGAAGTAAACATGATATCTCTGTGGAAAGTTTGTGACGATGACGAGAAATTTGTTATATTCCCTGAGGCTCGAACTTTCGCAGAGTCTGTCAAATTGTGTAATCTCGTCGGGTCAAATATGTATGCACCTTCAAACAAGAAGGAAAACAGTGACTTGAACCAGACTCTGTGGGAGGAAAATATGTGTGAGCAAGTAGATCTATGGGTTGGAGTGACAGATGAGAAAGAGGAAGGTGTATGGAGAGCTATTAGTGATGACAGGATTGTTACAGATATGTATTTCACTCATGGCCAGCCCGATAACACTAGGGCAGAGAACTGTATGATTATGTATGCAAGAAAGGCCAGCTGGAATGACTTTTCATGCCTAAACTATAAAGCTTGCGTATCATGTGAAGAGAAACTGCATGTCCCACTCATCCTTCGAGGAGCTTGTATGGAATGGAGAACTCAAACAATGTTTGAAGTAATTGGCTACAATTCTCACAGAACATTTTTTCATGGGTTTTACGGTCTCATGATTTACAGAACCAGTGATCAACAATGGATTCTCTTTGATACGCTGACCAACAAGACTCAGGCTGTCCTCAGTATTGCGTCCAGTAACTTATACCCTCTCGGTAGGCATGACTGGTTGTTGGTAAATCCCATGTGCGATCATCCAGTCGGCAGCAAGGTGGAGCTGAGTTTGTCGGTGTGTAAGGACGGACAGTACATGTGTGTCAACGGAGAATGCATTGATTTAGCTTCTCGTTGCGACGCCAAGGATGACTGCAGCGACGAGTCAGATGAAGACAACTGCTCCATCCTTCAGATCCCCGATGGCTACCGTAGTTTTAAACCTCCCAAGAATCTCGACGATGCAACTCAACCTCTTCAGCCCATTCTCTCACTCTTGTTCCTTCGGTTCCTCTTGATTGATGACGTACAGGAGACAATCAACCTTGAGTTTATCGTCGACGTAAGCTGGACAGATTCAAGACTTAAATATCAAAATCTTCGCTCTGATATGTTGGCGAATCAACTGTCGGTGCAAGAGGTGAAGGATATTTGGAGGCCACAACTACAGTTCCCTAATATAAGAGATGGTGACTTGAAGTTGCTGAAAGAAAATGTTTATGTTAATAAAGTCAACGATTCATTGCCGGTCGACTTCAATGCTGTGAAGATGGGTAAGTACTCCAGTAGCTCACGAGTTGCTAATTATGATAAATTACAAAAATAAATTAAGTGTTCTAGTGTAATTCTGTCGCACTTTCTAAGGAACTGAAATAATATTTTGATGCTTTAAAATATTTCAACCAATACCATACAACAATCCTTACTATAAGATGACTCGCAGACGAAATATATGGAGGCGCTGCAGCTGAGATCGTACAGCGTCAGCACTACAGCGGCAGCTTCGTGTGTGACTTCAGCGTGTTCTATTACCCCTTCGATGTGCAGCGATGCAACGTATTGGTGCAGCTGACCTCCGTCAGCAGAGAACTGGTTGCCTTCACGAAGCAGAAGTCAGCCGCTGAGTACAGGAAGGACATGAATCTGCCTAGGTACCTTGTGAGTGACTTGCATACCCAAATCTCCAACAACCAGACCAGAGAGGCACTGATAGAGGTGAGTATGTTGAGATTTCAAGGTTGAGTTCGGGGCCCATACGTGTGTGCTCAGAAGTTAGTAAAAAGTCAATAACGTTAGATTACACTCGGGTAGTATAAGGGATTATAATGATGTGAGGTGATTAAAAATTTAAGATAGGCTGGGTCTTACCAATCCCTTAAGACTACGTAAGCCTTCAAAATTCATCTCTTTGCCTTTTTTATCATTCGAGCATCACCTTTTTCAGACTGGGTTGACATCTGTTTCTATTCCAATATAAGCTTCTGTTAATAATTTATATCCAACTTGTGTGTAAAAGATTTATTTAGAGAATTCGTTGGCTGCGACACCCAGTTTGAGGAACGGACTCACCTTAACCACAGATCTCTTGTTCATCGTTCGTGAGAACCATCAAGTTCAATATTGATAATTATTGTCTATATTAACCCACATCAGTTGAATACTTTACCTCTGTATGTCATTATATGTCAGTTAGGTCTGCATAAATTGTATCATATACTTGTATAAATAGGGGTAACACCCCTACCGCCATGTTCTACTCTTACTATTGCCTCTTAGGTCTGGTGTTGTGCCTCTCCGTTCAACCTTAATCGCTGACTCCTCCACAGGTGGGTTACTTGTTAACCAGAAGATTCACGCTGATCGTTCTCTCCATCTACCTGCCCTCCGTGATGCTGATGGTTATAGGATACACCACTCTCTACGTTAAGGTTCAGATGCTTGACGTAAGTGTGTAATATGGTGAATGGGAAGTAGAGAAGATAGAGGTGAAAAAATGGCGGGGATGATTATGGTAACTGGATAGTGATAGAAGAGAGGTGATAAAGCAAGTACGTTCTTGATAGGAATGAGATAGGGTTGGGAGAAATTGTGAAAACGGGTAACTAAAAGAAATCTTTTCTGATAGAGGCCTTTATGAAGTTTGAGTGAATATGCTTGATGTTTGAGTGTGTAAGGTGCTAGAGTCTGTGGGATGCTGAGGTCACGATGTTTGTCCTCTCCTGGCTATATTATCAGTGATGCTTACTCCTAGATGCTATCGATGATATTTAAAGTTTAGTTTCTCGACTCTCAGTGTGTATTCGGTCTCTGGTCTCCACTTCTCTTCATCAAGTTTCAGTAACGTGCTCAGTGCTTGGATCGAACGCCAGCATCTATTTGCTTGACCATTCTTGTAATGTCTAAAACTTCCCACGCACATATTGAAGCTAATATGCAATGTGTGTGTACACTTTTGGAATCTAACAAACATATAATATTAATCTATAATTTTTCTCTCTCTCATAAAGGTACGTCTAGTCGTTAGCCTCACAACTCTGCTGGTCCTGTACACTTTCTTCAACCAGACCTCGACCTCGCTGCCCCAGACAGCCTACGTGAAGATGATCGACGTGTGGTTCTTCTTCTGCACTTCGCTTCTCTTCGTCATCATCGTCATCCACGTCTTCGTCGAGAAGCTTGCGTCTCAAGGAAAAGACGCCATTGAAGACCTCGCTATTCCACCTCGTCTGTCTCCTCTTAATCCTGCTGCTACGGTCTTCGGGAAGGTTAGCGGAAAGCCGCGACAATGGGTATGGGGAGAAGAATCAGGGTCGTGGTTCAGGCGATATTCATCTACGTCTTTGTCGCGGCTACGTCTACTGTGGAAACACGGGTATTCCTCCATGTCTGCAGAGATGCTATTGTTTGTTCTGCGGACCTACGTTGGACCTGTTGTTATCCTGGTGTTCTTCGTCTGCTATTGTTGTGTCATCTTCTCTTAGATGTTATCCTCCAAGGATAAAACTGCTACTGTATATCCTCCTTGGATCATGTGTTCCTAGGATAACATTTATATCACTTAGAACCTCGGTGTTATCTTTCAGCTAGTCACTTTTATTGGCTGTGGCCGCTCCTGGTAAACACTGATATACTACCCTAGTAAAACGTGCTCTGAAGCTTCGCCCTTCAAAATAACGCTAGTCATTTTCATATAATGCGACTCGGCTTATTTAGGTTTTTCTGCTATTTGCTCTGGTAAGGGAGGACAGGTAATCAGTTGCAAATTTCGTGTTGCATAATATTCACCTTTTATTTTCGTTTTACTCTTAAATATTTTGTTTGTTTTTAGTTCAAGATCAAATTTATTTTCATAGATGTTTCCCCTCTATTGTCTAACATTTCCTATACACGAACACGCATGTGCACTATATATCGAACTAAAGAGGACATTTAGATCATTGTACAAATATTCAGTTATTATGATGCTATCTTGTGTGTTTTGTTTATCCTAAATTCGTTTATTTTTCTATTGTGTCTGTATTTTATACCATTTACTTCCACATTTGAACCTTTCCTGGGACAACCGCTACCTGCCCCCCTCATTCCACTCCAAATTTATATGGTCATGTTCTGCTATATCCTGTCTAAGTGTCAAACCATCTCAAGAATCCTTCCTCATCCTTCTGAATTATGCCTGCGGTAACCTCACACCTAATTTCTACACTCCGAATTCGTTGCATAATCACACCCCACAGTGCTTTGAAACATAACATCTCTCCTCGCTGCAATCTTTAAAACCCATGTCTCATACCCATATACATGCGTTGGTACCACTAAACTCCGGTGCAATTCCCTCGTTTGGCCTCCATAAAACTTCTTTCCCTCTAATAAAATATAAAATATTTGTGGTAATAAAATAGTTTGGAGCACTCATTAAGGCAGTGTCTTCATGGACTTGGGAGGTGGAGGGAGGTCTTAATGCTCGCTTGTGAGGGGCTCTTGATTCAGGGAATTAGAGCTACTCTTCCCTGGATGCAATTTTATTAGCTTCGGTTCCCTAATTACCCTTTGGATCACTGCTTCCCCATAATAATAATAACAATAATAGAAGGATGAGAATTATAATGGAAATAAGCCCGTAGAATATATGTGCGAATCATAATATTGTAATTGAGAGAGTGACTATGATACAAAATATGATTGTAAGAAAATAGAGTAAATTTAAAAAATGTACGAATTAAGTGTATTATTATATTATACTACTATACTCACAAAAAATACCATAAACCTGTCACACTTTTTTTAGAATCATTGTAAATAATTTGGGTATTACATACTGTAGTCTGTGTTAAAAACCAGGATTCAAGTTTACATGGTTTAGTTGGCACTTATTTCATCTTCATCAATAACTTTTTATTTTAAAAATAAGAGTTTTTATCACTTATAATTTAACAATAAGGTTTTACAAATAAAGAAGGTATTTTTATTTCCTTTCACTACTCTACAAGTTATCTTCAAGTCAAGTCTTGATTTCTGACCATATCTCAGACAACCATCTTCCTTCTAATTTAAAAAAAGAATGTCCTTCAAATCAGCTTCATATTAAAAATTGGAAGATAATTTGTTTTAGCTGCTGTGTAGGCAAGAAAGAGGGTGTAGCGCTCCATAGCGTAAGCTCTGATTACCCAGCCAGGAAACTGACAAGAGCTTTAAGTCTCGACTCACATAATTGCGGATATGTTCGCGGCCAAGTTTGATGACTTGTTGACATTTGGAAAACTTGAATAATTTATTTGAGTTTCAGATAATTTCATAGTTGTTAATGGGGAGAAGAGGGGTAAGCCAGGTGCGTCCATGTTATTTTTTTTTACTAGTAGCGTGCGTGACAAGAAATCCTTGTGTATAGGTCACATGAATTTTTTTTCACAGTAACGATAAATTACAGCTTGCTACTTATTTAAAAACATGGATTCTCTTTTAGGAAGAAGCTAGTTTCAGAACCTTAGTGGCGTGGAGTTGGTTAGTCAATACTGGGGAGTATTTCGTGAGTGCTAGCTAATTAGCAAACAATAGGTAACGACCTCCAGCAAGTAGCACTTCCCACATCTGGTTCAAGGGACTCTTGTTGTTTCCCTGAGGTCAAGGGAAAGGAAGGCACAAGCGTTTATGGGTTGCAGAGAAAAGACGGAGGAAATTGTGCTTGAATAGGAGACCTGGTTCTGGACAGGACCGCAGGGTCCTTGACCCCCGGAAACATCCTTCAGGTATCCTTCAAGACCAGAGTAGGGAAGAAGTGGGACTGAGAAGGAGAGTGTTTTGGGTGAGGGGTAGGGGAGTGTGCTGGTGTGGGGAGAGCAGAGTATACATGTGTAAAGTAAGAGGGAGGGAAGATAGCCAGGGGAGGGAAGTGGGGATGGTTAACTGGTATTTGAGAAGACAGTTTGGTTGGTGCTGCTGTGAGAGGAACAACATCAGTATGTCTGGTGGTCTCTACACAATCTCCTGCCTATATCTCCTCCTGGTTCCTGCAGCCATCATTGCTCAAGGTAGGATTTACACGTTTTTAATTTTTTTCACATAACCCTTGCTAATAATTTGTTTTGTTCTAACTATTTGTGGACGATTGTGGATGATTTTCTTCTGTTTGCCCGTGTATTTACTTAAATTTTTTCATTTATTTGTGCTTGCCATGATATCGTTTCAGCTCCTGGATTAGCCTATCACACTATTTGATCATTGTGACGCATCACAAATAATGTGGTTCGTCTTATTGACAAAGGAATTAATGTAGGAAGTCTCACCTGCTTACTGCCCTCCGCTCTGAGGGCAGTAAATGGTGAACCAAATAAATGGTTAAGCCGTCCTTTGTGCCATGACAACGTAGTCCCACTTCTTTCAAACAATGCCCTAATAAGAATTAATAGTCTTCTCCACTTGCACTTTTGTTAAATAATATAAAAATGGTTGTAGGTAGAAAGGAAGGAAAAGAGAGGTAAGAACGGTTAAGTGGCAGGATCATTTTGAGTGGTTTTAAAGTGAATATCTTTTTTTGTTTCCTAGTGATGAGTGGACTTTCATGATTTGGCTCAGAATTAAATAGGACAATTTTAGGGAAGTAAAGGTTTATTAATAACAATCCCTTGAATTCACCTAATGGACACAGTGCAGGTGTAGAATAACCCCTTAGTGTTCGGCTAAAGGTATGGGGGTTATAGGTTTCATAGCAATAACCATCTTGGGGCTGTTCACCTACAGGAAGTGAGGAAGAGGTACGAGTGTTCTCACTTCAGCCTGACATCTGGAAGCCTCCCCGGGATGATGTCTTCATCAGGTTCAACATGAGTTTGCACAAGACGTCAGCTTCGGGCCTCAGCGAATTCACTATTTGTTCGAGGGTATTGCTCACTGGTCTCACTACCCTCCAGGTCCTCCTCTCCTACGCCACCGCTGACACCTTCGACAACGCCATCATGATGTGTGAGTTATACTTGGATGTTATTAGAGAGAACTTTGCAATGTGAGTGCCTTGAAGTTGATGAATAATTCTTAATCCACTGAATTATAGCTACCGGTGAATTCATTTGATGAAACCTGGTTTCCACATATTCCATAGACACTGTTTAACCCCAACGGATTTAGCGCTTTCCTGTAAATATATAAATTATAACTGATTATGACATACTGATTATGCATCGCATATCTGTCTCATTTAATTTCTTCTTCAAGATGTTGTGGATGGCGCACATGTCTTCCGGCTCAACAACAAGCCTCAGCCGGTCATCGAGAGAGTGTCACTGCCGACGGTGGTGCGTGAGTGGCGGCACTACTGCCACGTGTTCTCCGGGGACACGTATACTGTGTACATTGACGGTGTGGCACTCGCCAGTGGACCCATCAAGGTAGACGACCGCGTCCTTCAACTTAATGGCACCTTCGTCGTCGGCCAGGAACAAGATAAGATATCTGGAGGTTTCAGCAGATTCCAAATTCTCAAGGGCTACACCACTCAGGTTAATATATGGAGCTACGGTGTCTCCAGCAGAGATATAGAAGACATCGCTAATTGTAGGAGAAACATCCTTGGAAATGTCGTCTCCAGTGATAGAGAAAATTTTGAGCTTCTGAATGCTGAGGAAAATATGGTAGCAATGTGGGAATTTTGTCACAAAGAAAAAAGATTTATTATATTCCCAGAAGCCCAAACTTTTTCAGAGTCGGCCAAATTATGTAACCTCATCGGGTCGACCATATATACACCATCGAACAAGAAGGAAAACTGGGACGTGAACCGAACTTTATGGGAGGAAGACATGTGTGAGCAAGAGAACCTTTGGATGGGAGTGACAGATGAGAAAGAGGAAGGTGTGTGGCGAGTGCTGGGTAATAACACGATCTTAACTGATATATACTTCACTCCGGGCCAGCCAGATAACACAAGGGCAGAGAACTGCATGGTCATGGACTCAAGACTTGCAGGCTGGAACGATGTTTCCTGCATAAATAATAAGGCTTGTGTATCATGCGAAGAAAAACTGCATGTCCTACTTTATCTTCGAGGCGCCTGTATGGAATGGAAGACTGCAACAGTGTTCGAAGTTCTTGGCTACCTCTCTAATAAACCATTCTTCCATGGTTATTACGGGCTCATGATCTTCAAGACAAGTGACAGTCACTGGGTTGCCTTTGATACCATGACTAACAAGACTCAGGCTGTTCTCAATATGACATCTAACAACCTTTTTCCCCTGGGCATTCATGAATGGTCACTGACAATCCCCAAGTGTGATCTCCCCATCGGAAACAAGATCAACCTGAGTTTGTCCATCTGCCAAGACGGGCAGTATATGTGCGCCGATGGGCAGTGTATTGACTTGACTTCTCGTTGTGATGCCAAGGACGACTGTAACGACGAGACTGACGAAGACAACTGCTCTATCCTTCAGATCCCCGATGGTTATCGCAGTTTCAAGCCGCCCAAAAACATCGACGATCCAACTCAGCCTCTCCATCCCATTCTCACATTTACATTCCTCAGATTCTTGATGATCGATGACGTGCAAGAGACTATCTATCTTGAGTTTATCATTGACATAAGCTGGAGAGATACGAGACTAAAATATCAGAATCTTCGCTTCGATATGCTGGTGAATCAACTGTCGACGAAAGAGGTGGAAGGCATATGGAGACCTCAACTGCAGTTCCCTAATATAAAAGATGGAGCCTTGAAACTGCTGAAAGAAAATATCTTCGTTCAGAAAATTAAAGAGTCATTACCTGTTGACTACAACGCTGTGAGGATGGGTAAGTACTGCACGTTCTCTATATTAAAATCTTAATGGATAATTTTACTAAAATTGTTATTTAATCGAAGTAATATTTCTCTGTTTAAATATTTCCATTAATTCAGTGAAGTGTCGACACTCGAACACGAATCAACTGTAGTACAAAAATGGTTGAGTTCCACCCGACCCTATCAGCAGGTAGTGATAGCCAAGCTTTTGTTCCTTTGGGTGCCCCGTAGCTCGGTTGGTAGCGAACTCGGCTCACACATTGAGGTCCGTGGTTCGATCCCTGGTACGGGTGGAAACATTGCGCTGAACTCCAGTTTCAAAGAGAAGACACCGTAACTATCACTCAGTACGCGTGGCTCTCTAACTGGTATTTCTGAATACCTAAGTAGATATTACTTTGCTTTCACTCCAACAGTATGTCAATTGTCACCTTGTTCACATTCAAACAGCACATTAAATGGTAAATTTCACATAAACAGCGCATCAAATGTTACCTTCCTCACATTCCAACAGCATGTCAAATGCTACTTCTCTCATACTCAAAAATCGCTTTAAATATTATATTGCTAACAGTCCCAGAAAACCTCCTGCCTCCGCTCACACTTAACAAGCCTCCACATATTTCCAGGCTTCTCATACCCTACTTCCCGAAACCTTCTTCCTACTCTTCCTCCATAAATACGTGATAACTCATACAGATGAAATGTATGGAGGCGATGCAGCTGAGATCGTACAGCGTCAACACTACAGCGGCAGTTTCGTGTGTGACTTCAGCGTGTTCTATTATCCCTTTGACGTGCAGCGGTGCAACGTATTGATGCAGCTGACCTCCGTCAGCAGAGATCTGGTTGCCTTCACGAAGAAGAGGTCAACCGCCGAGTACTGGAAGAACCCATACCTTTCTAGGTACTTCGTCAGCGACTTCCACATTAATATCTCCAGCAACCAGACCAGAGAGACCCTGATAGAGGTAGACGAGTGTATTACGTCTAGTGAGGACGCTGACTGTCCTCTTTAATAATACTGAATATTGAGAGACCTGCATAAATTTAAACAAGTTATAACTTTTAATATTAACAAGTGTATGTTTATAATTCATTAATCTAAATCACTAAGAAAAATTTCATTAAAGAATCTTAAAAAAGATATCAATGGTTCTAATTCAAACTTTCATGGGATTGATACTGGTCATTGTAAAGTCACATCTTCTAAAATTTAAGATAAATTGTTTAGGGAATCAGTTAATTTTTTGCCTTCTAAAGGAAAATGCCTCTATATTTAAAACAATCTGTAAAACCGGCTTTAAGAAATGTTGACATCTCTTCAAGCGATCTTTTGTTAAATTTTGATTTTCCAGCAGTTGGGATATTTGTTAAATATTGACTCCCAGCAGGTGGGCTATTTATAAACTATTGACACTCCTCACAGGTAGGCTACTTGCTAACTGTCGACTACCAGCAGGTGGGCTCTATTAACTATTTACACCTCCGCTAGTGAGCTTTTTGTTAACTGATGACTCACCCACAGGTGGGTTACTTGTTAACCAGAAGATTCACGCTGATCGTTCTCTCCATCTACCTCCCCTCCGTGATGCTCCTAATTATAGGATACACCACACTTTACATCAGCGTAGAGAGCCTAGAAGTAAGTTTGAGGGACGGGCTTGGGTAAGAGGGTAAACAATACTAGGAAGAACAGTGAGGCAGATAATGGTCCCTGTGGGACCGAAATTTCATAAAAAGTTTCCTCTCAAAGTTTGGATTATTATTTGAATTTGTGTGGTGTGGTGGAGCGTGAATTTTCATTGTCATATGTTCATGCATTCCTGATAGAAAGGGTTAATTCACTTTCCCTTATACTATCTCCTTTATTACTATACAGAGTGTATATGGATGGTTAGCGTGTGCATGTGAGCGAACCTATAAACCTGTGGTTTAAGATTTTGAATGCTAATCCTCTTTTCTCCATTTCCTTCTCTTTTTTTTTCTCTCTCTTTTCTCTCTCCTCGTAGATTCGTCTGGATATCAGCCTCACGACTCTGCTAGTACTGTACACGTTCTTCAACCAGACCTCGTCCTCGCTGCCTCAGACAGCTTATGTGAAGATGATCGACGTATGGTTCTTCTTTTGCACAATGCTTCTCTTCGTTATCATCGTCGTCCATGTCTTCATAGAAAAACTTGTGCCTCAGGAAAGTAACGTCATTCAAGTCCTCGCTGCCCCATCTTCTGGCACTCTTCCTCCTGCTGCCACGACCTCCTTCGGGAAGGATAGTGAGACACCGCAACATTTGGGATGGGGTGAAGGAGAGTGGTGGTCGTTGTTGCGGATCCGTCATCTGTGGAAACATGGGTACTCATCAATGTCTGCTGAAATGCTTCTGTATATTCTGCGGACCTACATTGGACCTACTGTTATCCTGGTATTCTTCTTCTGTTATTGTTATATCATGTTCTCCTAGATGCAGTGATTCAACAGGTAACTACTTTCTGTTATAACTCCAATGGATGTTTAACTACTAGGGTACACTGATTTCATTCTTCTTACATTCTTAAATTCTTGGAGAGTTGCTTGGGGATACTGATATCCTTCTGAAATATTACGCATTACTAAATGCCCGGGTTTTGTTATATTATCTTTTGTTTTATTGCAAACAAATAGGCACTTGCATCTTTTCATGGGCACAATTAGAAAAAACATGCGCAAATACACTTAAAAGAATCTGTGTATTTTTTAATCCCCCACCCCCCCAAAAAAAAAAATAGATAAAAATAATCAGGTCGGGCAAATTATGTTCAGACTAGGATTTTGTTTTACTTGTACTCGATATATCATTTGAAGTATTGCAGGATAGCCGTTATTATCTTGGGAGGCTAAGTCGATGATTATGAATTCGTAAGTGGAAAGCTGCGTGTTCGGTTCCCAATGCTTCTTACATAATGTTAAGTGAGTATTTCCGGCACGAAGCAGCTCGTGGCGGACTCGAGACTGGTGTTCAAAATAACCTTGTCGTTGAATCCCAACTTGATATTCCGTCATCATTAGCGGGCATGATTATTTTAATTTATTTTCAGTAGGGGGTTCGTGCACAGTTTTGTATATTCAACGCCACTTCTACACGGACACACCTCAAAACGATGTTAAGAACATAAGAAAGAAGGAGTTCTTCGACAGGGTGACAGCAGTAAGACATGAGAGAGAGGGGTTGGTAGATTGCATATTCTTGGAATCTATCTATCTATATATATATATATAATATATATATATATATATATATATATATATATATATATATATATATATATATATATATATATATATATATATATATATATATATATATATATATATATATATATATATATACATATATATATATATATATATATTATATATATATATATATATATATATATATATATATTATATATATCTATATATCTTGGTTTAGCGCTTCTTTTGATTGTAATAATAATAATATCTATATATCTATATATCTATCTATACATCTATCTATACATATATCTATATATCTATCTATATATCTATACATCTATATATCTATCTATACATCTATCTATATATCTATATATCTATCTATATATCTATACATCTATATAACTATCTATATATCTATACATCTATATAACTATCTATCTATATATCTAAATATCTATCTATCGTATATATATATATATATATATATATATATATATATATATATATATATATTGATATATATATATATTGATATATATATATATATATATATTGATATATATATATATATATATTGATATATATATATATATATATATATATCAATATATATATATATATATCAATATATATATATATATCAATATATATATATATCAATATATATATATATATATATATATATATATATATATATATATATATATATATATATATATATATATATATATATATATTTATTTATTAATACATCGGCCGAGTCCCACCAAGGCAGGGTGGCCCGAAAAAGAAAAACTTTCATCATCATTCACTCCATCACTGTCTTGCCAGAGGGGTGCTTTACACTACAGTTTTAAAACTGCAACATTAACACCCCTCCTTCAGTGCAGACACTGTACTTCCCATCTCCAGGACTCAAGTCCGGCCTGCCGGTTTCCCTGAATCCCTTCATAAATGTTACTTTGCTCACACATAAACAGCACGTCAAGTATTAAAAACCATTTGTCTCCATTCACTCCTATCAAATACGCTCACACATTCTTGGTGGAAGTCCAAGCCCCTCGCACACAAAACTTCCTTTTGCCCCTCCCTCCAACCTTTCCTAGGATTTTCTACAGAGAACTAGGATTTTCTACAGAGAACTCGGCTTTTCTACAGGAAATCTAGGATTTTCTACAGAGAACTAGGATTTTCTACAGAGAACTCGGCTTTTCTACAGGAAAACTAGGATTTTCTACAGAGAACTAGGATTTTCTACAGAGAACTCGGCTTTTCTACAGGAAAACTAGGATTTTCTACAGAGAACTAGGATTTTCTACAGAGAACTCGGCTTTTCTACAGGAAAACTAGGATTTTCTACAGAGAACTAGGATTTTTCTACAGAGAACTCGGCTTTTCTACAGGAAAACTAGGATTTTCTACAGAGAACTAGGATTTTCTACAGAGAACTCGGCTTTTCTACGGAA
>WNWK01014459.1:0-51221 GCA_009830355.1 Cherax destructor | reverse complement strand
AAAGGACCAATAAGATTTCAGATGCAGCAGCTAAGCATGAGTAAGGTAAGTATCTTTTAGCCTATAAAACATCCTTTTACCCTAAGACCTTTTTAAGTAAATACCCTATGCTAGTACATGTAGAACCTTTGATGATAAATAGGGGAAAATAACATAACAAACAAACAAAGCTACTCATAAAAACCTACGAGTCTGATAAGAAGGTCAAAAAAATTGTACTATGAGAACAGATTACATAACAAAAGGTGATATAAAAAAGACCTGGAAAACCCTATCTGAAATTCTAGGAACTAAAAGATATCCACAAACAGAACAATCAAGCTAACAAAACCAGATGAACCCCTACTCCCACCTATTGAAACAGCAAACAAACTCAATGATTTCTTCCCACATAGGTATAAAAGCGGCAAAGCAAAATCTCAAGTTAAAATACTCCACCAACATTATCTCACTGGCACCTATCCAACACACTATTCCTAGCCCCAAAACCCAATAGAAGTTTCACTTATAATCAACACAAAAAACAAAGCAGGTGACCTAAATAACTTACCACCTTTTATATACAAAAAACCTCTCAAGTTCTCTCACCAATGTAGCAAGCACTCTTTAACAAATCCATTGAATCCTCACCTTCCCATCAATACTCCAAAAATAGCGAGGTCACCCCAATACATAAAGGAGGAGATCAAACAGACCTGAATAACTACAGGCGATATCTAACACCCTTCTCTCCAAAATCTTTGAAAAATTAATTCATAGACAAATATATTCCTACCTCACCTCCAACAACGTACTCAACCACTGTCAATTTGATTCAGGCCTAATAAAAATACAAATGATGCCATTATACCATGTTAGAAATAATTTACACGCCCTTGAGAAAAGAAATCCCAGTGGGAATCTTCATTGATTTACGTAAAGCTTTTGATACAGTTGACCATGATCTGTTACCCTAAAATTATTATACTATGGTATAAGAGGACACTCCCTCAACTACCTAAAATCATCCTTAGCAACAAAACCAATATGTGTACAGATGGAGCTGCTCCCCGCGAAAACTTTACCGTGGGTGTCCCACAGGGAAGTGTTCTTGGTTTACTCTTTCTCATTTCATTAACGACCTACCAAATGCATCTCAACTACTCAAACCCATACTTTTTGCAGATGACACTACATACGTTATCTCTCCCAAGCCTGGATACTAGCCAACACTGCAAATACTGAATTGCAGAAAATATCTACCTGGATGTGACCAACAAACTTACTCTCAATATTGATAAAACTTATTTTACCCAGGTTTGGGAAAGAGCTACAAACACACCATTAACATAATGATAAACGGGTCCCCTATCAGAAAAACTCACAGAGGGAAAATTCTTAGGAATCCATCTTGACAGTGGCCTCAAATTTCAGACACATATACAACAAATTTCCAAGAAAGTCTCAAAGACAGTGGGAATACTATCCAAGATACGGTACTATGTTCCACAACCAGCTCTCCTTACCCTATATCACTCACTCATTTACCCCTACCTCACCTATGGAATCTGCACATGGGGCTCTACATCAATAACTCATCTCAGACCACTAATAACACAATAAAAGGCAGCAGTTAGAATGATACAAATTCACACTCCAGACAACATACTCCACCAATATTCAAAAACCTAAACTTATTCACCATACAAGACATCCATACTTTTTACTGTGCCTATTACTACATAGAACACTCAACGCAAATATTAACCCACCACTCAAACTTCTCCTTACCAATTTTAACAGGACACATGACCATAACACTAGACACAGATCACTCCTCGATGTTCCCGTGTCCATCTAACACTATGTAAAAACTCAATGCATATAAAGGCATGAAAATTTGGAATTCATTACCTGTCATTGCCAAAGACCCTGCCTGTACCCCAATTCAAAACGATGCTAAAAAACCATCTTCTCACCCAAAGCTAAATGCTCAATATCAAACATTCCCAACAAAGTAGAATAATCACTTTTAAAAACCTGACTAATCACTTAAATGTAAAAACTGTTATGAATAATACATACTAAGCTAACTATTTCCATAACATTTACATTATAATGACCACATGAAACTGTAACTGCAATGAATTAATTGTTTTAAATTGTTATCTCACTCAATTAGTTGCAGTGCTACAATTAATTGATATGTTCAACTTATATTAAACTTTATAACTTAGATACACAATTATACTTATTTTATAAATTATCAACCATAAATTTTTACCATGTAGTCTAAATTAAGTAGTCCTAAGAATGCCCAATGCACAGCATATTAGGGCTTTTGGCATATACATCTCATTAATAACTATGTATCTTGTCTACCATGTATCACTGTACCATGTCTCAATTAAGTATTATTATTATTTATATTTCACCACTTTGATCATTTCCTGGTTTGGACTTGACCACCCTATGAAAGATAGTGGGCAGGGTAGAAATGATGATAATAATAATAATAATAATGACTATGATGATGGCGAGTGAAAGCAGTGGTTGATGACTGCTACTACTACATTGTAATCCTACTTTTAATGAATAATACAGTGGTACCTCTATTTACGAGCAGCTCCCAACTCGAACAATTATGTAAGTGTATTTTTGTAGGTGCTTTTGTAAGTGTATTTTTGAGGTCTGAAATGGATTAACTTAATTTTCATTATTTCTTATGGGAACAAATTCCTTCGGTATCGGCACTTGAATAGCCATCTGGAACAAATTAAGCTCGTAAGTAGAGGTACCACTGTATAGCCATTTTTTAATCCTCTTGAGCCAAATCTAGAACTGCAGGATTTCATTAAATATTCTAATTACTATACTTAAAGTTCTTACAAACATTTAGGAGCATATACATATGTCCACCTGCAAAATGTGTTCATTAGTAAATATTTAGTGGCCTTGTATAACTTTACCTTAGTAGAGGTGGCAGCCTTGATGAGGTCCTCTGGATTCTCCACTTCAATCGTGGTGTTCGGTAGAAATGATACACCCACTTTAATCTTATTGGCCAGTTCACGTGTCTTTTGAATGGTGCGTCGCAGTTTCTCTAGACGATCTCCAACATCAATTCCAATAGCCTGAATTACTTCCTTTGTGCACGAGTTGTGTAGCCAGCTGAGTCATCTCAGGGACTACTTGCTCCACTCGTTCCACTGAACAATGCACAAGAACCAACAGTACATGTTATTAAACCGTACATGCAGAATTTATGAATTACAAATATTATATAAAGCACCTTGGATGTTATACAGTGGTCCCTCGGTTTTTGTGCATCTCCAAACTCGAACATTTATGTAAGTGTATTTTCGTAAGTGCTGTTGCAAGTGTATTTTGGAGGTCTGAAATAGACTAACCTACGTGACATTATTTCTTAAGGAAGTAAATTGTTGGTAATGGCACTTGAGCAGCATTCTGGAACAAATTTTCGAAAACCGAGGGACCACTGTATTTTCATTTAAGTTTTATGTATACAAAATACAGTGAACCCTCAATTTAACCCTTTCACTGTCCAGACCCCTGAAATGAAACTTGTTCTGTGTCCAAAAATTAAAAAAAAAAATCTTTGAAATGGTAAAGAACCTCTTTCTGAAGGTAATGACACCAAAAGTACAACCTTTAACCCTTTCCTGTCCGACCCTGCTCACAAACTTGCTGTCAGTGTCGAAGAATTTAAAAAAATTATTTTTTCCTATGAAATGACAAAGAATCTTTTCCTGGTGGTCTTCTTTCTTTCAACACGTCGGCCGTTTCCCACCGGCGGGTGGCTCAAAAGGAAAACGAAGTTTCTCCTTTACATTTAGTAATAGTATACATGTATACAGGAGAAAGGGTTACTAGCCCCTTGCTTCCGGCATTTTAGTCGCTCATACGACACGCATGGCTTACGGAGGAAGAATTCTGTTCCACTTCCCATGGAGATAAGAGGAAATAAGAACAAGAACTAGTAAGAAAATAGAAGAAAACCCAGAGGGTGTGTATATATATGCTTGTATGTACATGAATGTGTAGTGTGACCTAAGTGTAAGTAGAAGTAGCAAGATGTACCTGAAATCTTGCATGTTTATGAGACAGAAAAAGACACCAGCAATCCTACCATCATGTAAAACAATTACAGGCTTTGTTTACACTCACTTGGCAGGACGGTAGTACCTCCCTGGGTGGTTGCTGTCTACCAACCTACTACCTAGAATTCCTGATGGTAATGAAACAAAAATTGTGAAAATTAATGGAAAACTCATAGACTTACACTCTGCGAAGTTAGCGGTCTGGGCAATATTTTGCCCACTTTGAGCCCTATTTTCGGCCAATTCCATTGTTCCAGTCGACCAAACTAATAGCTATTTCGCTAGAACTCCTTTTGTTCTATTGATTGAGTACAAGAAACCACCCAGTTACCGATTTCAACTACCCAATAAAGTGATCAGAAATTGGTAATTTGGCCAATTTCATACAAAATTTAAGGAAGGCCAATTTCAAAATAGGGTCCAGAATTTACAATGCAAACATTCCTAGCACTAAAATAACATTTTCTCTATTCATCAGTCAGGCCTCCAGGCCCTCTTATATTATGCTTGCTTTCCATTTTGAATTTTTATTCACACAAAAAATAGAAGATTTATTGTTATGCAGACTACTGCATTATTGTAAAAATGGTAAAATATCAGTGCATTTGTGAAAGTATATTAGACCCACCAGTTGACGTGTATTGAACACGTGACGTGGTTTGTTTACTCTTGAACATCGGCAAAAATCAAACATTTCCACTACTTTGAGCTCAATTTCAAGGTAATTTTAGTGTTAAACCATTAAAAATCATTACTGTTTCTGTAATATCTTCCATTCTATCAAATGAGACCAAAAAATGAGAATACAACCATAAATACTATACAAAAATACACGCAAAGTCGCTATTTTAAACCAAAAACACGGTCAGTTTTTTTCTCATTATGCACTGCATGCTGCAGGATATTTTTATACTGCACACACTGACTACTCAGACCTATTCTCTCATATGTAGGCCTACCAGCTATCTCCCACAAGATTGGAAGCTGCTTGAATTTTGGCGTATTATTCGGGACTGACACTGGCTTGAAAGCTGTAATATTAGGACCTACAGTGAAAGGGTTAATATCCATGTCCTATCTTTTGCTATACTTCTTGCCCTTATTCATTTTGCCTTCTTTGCACCCTCTCAATGACTTATTATTATGTGTGATGTTACTGATCTGTAGTTTTTGCTATCATTCTGCTGCCTACTGTTGTGAAGTGACACTATGCAGTAATTTGGGGCTTCTAGTATCTAAATCTAAGTTCTTTTCCCAAGAACACTTTGCAAGTGGCATTTTCCTTTCTGTATAAATACACTTTTCCAGGAATCAGACCCTGGAACTAAGTGAATGGCACATTCTTTTCAATGACTGTGAGCGTTGTTTTAATATCAGATAATTCCTAGAGCAGAGCCAACTGTATAAAAAAGTACTAATCTTCTACTCTCAGTGTGTTGATTAGTTTACTAAACATGGAATCAGTGGCGGCTCGTGTATAGGCACTGCGAACTGCAGCACCCGCTATTTTCACTTGGTGAGTCAATATTATTGATAACATTCAATATAATGAGTTTTTTCTTTAATTCTTTCTTTATACTTGTAGTACAAGTATAAAGGAAAGAATTAAAGAAAAAAGACTCATTAGTATATTGAATGTTATCGATAATATCGAGTGAAAATAGGGGGTACTGCAGTTCCGCAGTGCCTAGACACGAGCCTCCACTGCATGGAATCATATTTTTCTTTCAGGATTTTGCTCATTTCTTTGTTTTTCCTGTAAGAAGACAATACTGGAAGAGGGTTTTAAGGTTAGAATTTGAGCAAGTAAAAAAAGAAATCTCAAATTCTTGAATGACTTTTATCTGTTTTTGTATTAGTTTAGCCTTTAGGAAATTTTGACCTTATGATCAAAATCAGGAATTTGTCTAAGTAAGCTTTATTTTTACCGTGACATTTATCATTTTTAGCTGCACATCAAACCTTTTCCTTTTTTTTCTCTAAAGTCTTCTGGATTTTATCTATATGCGATATATTTTCAAACTTTCTCAGGGCAAATTTTGTACAACCACTCTACACCTCTATATTCAGTACATTTCCAATCACTCATCTGAATTTAACCCTTTCACTGTTGAAACCCCTGCTCACAAACTTGCTCTCAGTGTCAATTTAAAAAAAAAAAAAAACATGAAATGATAGAGAATCTTTTCCGATGGTAATGACACCAAAAGTATGAAATTTGATGGAAAACTTATGGAATTACACTCCCACGAAGATAGCGGTCTCTGCAATATATACGCATCAGCGATTTCGGCCACTTTCAGCCCTATTTTTGGCCAATTTCATTGTTCCAGTCTACCAAACTCATAGCTATTTCGCTAGAACTTTATTTGTTCTATTGATTGAGTACAAGAAACCACCCATTTACCAATTTCAACTACCCAATAAAGTGGTCAGAAATTGGCAATTTTGCCAATATCACACAAATTTCAAAATAGGGTCCAGAATAAATAATGCAGACATTCCTGGCACTAAAATAACATTTTCTCTGTTCATTAGTCACATCTCCAGGCCCCTCTGATATTACTCTTGCTTTCCATTTTGAATTTTTATTTAAGACAAATTCCCTTAAGGAAAAGGAGGAGAAGATGTAAACTAGAAAGAGAAAGGCACTCATTATACAGGCGAAGGCAAAGAATAACAGAGCGGCTACAAGAGGCCAATATATCTGAAATATGTAGGGAGACACTGGTCAGAGAAATAGCAAACATTGAACTAAAACTAAAGGAATCTTACAGGAATCAAGAAATGCAGGAAGAACTAAAAGCCTTTAACATCCTATGGAGAGGAAGCATGGACACTGGGGTCGTCCCGCAGTTACTAAAAACAACAGACATAGCCCCACTCCACAAAGGGGGCAGTAAAGCATTGGCAAAGAACTACAGACCAATAGCGCTAACATCCCATATCATAAAAATCTTTGAAAGGGTTCTAAGAAGCAAGATCGTCACTCATTTAGATACCCATCAATTACACAACCCAGGGCAGCATGGGTTTAGAGAAGGTCGCTCCTGTCTGTCCCAAATACTGGACCACTATGACAAGGTCCTGGATGCTCTAGAAGACAAACAGAATGCAGATGTTATATACACAGACTTTGCAAAAGCCTTCAACAACTGTGACCATGATGTAATAGCACACAAAATGCATGATAAAGGAATAACAGGAAAAGTTGGCAGATGGATCTTTAATTTCCTAACAAATAGAACACAAAAAGTAGAAGTCAACAGAGTAAAGTCTGAGGCGGCTATGGTGAAAAGCTCTGTTCCACAAGGCACAATACTCACTCCCATCTTGTTACTCATCCTCATATTGGACATAGACAGGGATATAAACCACAGTGCCGTGTCTTCCTTTGCAGATAACACCCAAATCTGCATGACAGTGTCCACCATTGAAGACACTGCAAGACTCCAAGCAGACATCAACCAAATCTTTAAATGGGCTGCAGAAAACAATATGAAGTTCAATGATGAGAAATTTCAATTACTCCGATATGGAAAACGTGAGGAAATTAAAATTTCATTGGAGTATAAAACAAATTCCAACCACACAATAGAGCGAAAAACTAATGTCAAAGACCTGGGAGTGATCATGTCAAAGGATCTCACCTTCAAGGACCATAACACTAGCAATCGCATCTGCTAGAAAAATGACAGGATGGATAATGAGAACCTTCAAAACCAGGGATGCTAAGCCCATGATGACACTTTTCAGGTCACTTGTTCTATCTAGGCTGGAATATTGCTGCACACTAACTGCACCTTTCAAGGTAGGTGAAATTGCTGACCTAGAAAATGTGCAGAGAACCTTCACAGCACGCATAACTGCGATAAACCACCTCAATTACTGGGAACGCTTGAAGTTCCTAAACCTATACTCCCTAGAACACAGGTGGGAGATATACATTATTATATACACTTGGAAAATCCTAGAGGGATTAGTACCAAACTTGCACACGAGAGTCACTCCCTACGAAAGCAAAAGACTCGGCAGATGATGCAACATCCCCCCAATGAAAAGCAGGGGTGCCACTAGCACGTTGAGAGACAACACAATAAATGTCAGGGGCCCAAGACTGTTTAACTGCCTCCCAGCGTACATAAGAGGGATTACCAATAGACCCCTGGCTGTCTTCAAGCAGGCACTGGACAGGTACTTAAAGTCAGTGCCTGATCAGCCGGGCTGTGGTTCGTACGTCGGACTGTGTGCGGCCAGCAGTAACTGCCTGGTTGATCAGGCTCTGATTCACCATAAGGCCTGATCACAGACCAGGCCGCGGGGGCATTGACCCCCGGAACTCTCTCCAGGTAAACTCCAGGTAAACTCCAGGTAAACAAAAAATAAAAGATTTACTGTTATGCAGACTACTGCATTATTGTAATAATTGTATAAATAATGCCAATCCATTCGTGACTGCCTATTAGACTGGCCAGTTGGACACATATTGGACGATGACGTCATTTGTTTTCTCTTGAACATCGGCAAAAATCGAACATTTTTGCCATTTTGAGCTCGATTTCAAGGTACTTTTCTCTGTGAAATCAGTGAAAATCATCTCTATTTCTGTAATATATCTTCCATTCTATCAAATAAGACCAAGAAAACAGGAATACACCCATAAATACCATACAAATATACACCTCAAATTCAGCGTTTTAAACCAAAAACATGGTTGGAGTTTTTTTCTCATTATGCACTGCGTACTGCAGGATTTTTTTTTATACGTACTGCACACACCATGCAGACCCATTGTCTCACATGTAGGACTCCCAGCTTTCTCCCGCTTGATTTTAAGCCGCTAGAATTTTGGCGTATTAATACGGCACCAACACTGGCTTGTAAGCCATACTAATATGACACCGACAGTGAAAGGGTTAATGCCCTTATACATGTATACAGTCATACCCCGTGTTACGATGCTGTCATCTTACGTTATTTTCGAGTACCGATATTTATAACGTAAAAAAATTGATTGCGATTAACGATGTTTGCTTCGTGTAACGACATTCGTACCGGACGTGTCCGCTTGGCGCCCAGCTGAGCGCGCACTCCAGGGAGCGTCAGTGTGCTATTGTTTACAAGTGAGAGCGACCACCCACCCACACCCACGCATTCATACCAGTATATTGTCATTATTCCACTGTTTTTAGTGCTTGCAACTGCTAAATAAGCCACCATGGGCCCCAAGAAAGCTCCTAGTGCCAAGCCTGTGGTAAAGAATGTGCAGGGAGTGAAGCATTCATGCAGGGAGTGTAGCATTTATGCAGGGAGTGTAGCAGGCATGCAGGGAGTGTAGCAGGCATGCAGGGAGTGTAGCAAAGATGCAGAGAGTGTAGCAGGGATGCAGGGAGTGTAGCAGGCATGCAGGGAGTGTAGCAGGCATGCAGGGAGTGTAGCAAAGATGCAGGGAGTGTAGCAGGGATGCAGGGAGTGTAGCAGGGATGCAGGGAGTGTAGCAAGGATGCAGGGAGTGTAGCAAGGATGCAGGGAGTGTAGCAAGGATGCAGGGAGTGTAGCAAGGATGCAGGGAGTGTAGTATTCATGCAGGGAGTGTAGCATTCATGCAGAGAGTGTAGCATTCATGCAGGGAGTGTAGCATTCATGCAGGGAGTGTAGCAAAGATGCAGGGAGTGTAACAGGGATGCAGGGAGTGTAGCAGGGATGCAGGGAGTGTAGCAAGGATGCAGGGAGTGTAGCAAGGATGCAGGGAGTGTAGCAAGGATGCAGGGAGTGTAGCAAGGATGCAGGGAGTGTAGCAAGGATGCAGGGAGTGTAGCAAGGATGCAGGGAGTGTAGTAGGCATGCAGGGAGTGTAGCATTCATGCAGGGAATGTAGCATTCATGCAGGGAGTGTAGCATTCATGCAGGGAGTGTAGCATTCAAAGAAAAAGACCAGTAACCCCAGAAAAGAACTTGGTACCTGCAGTGTTAATGGAAGGATTCCCTTCCAAACACTAGCATACTACTCCACCTTCTCCCTCCTCCCGTCCTCCACACATCAACAACTCTTCAATAAATGTAAGTGACATGTTATTGTACAATATTTACATGTGTATTTAGGTATTATTCATTAAATTGTGTATTATTTAATGTCAAAAAGTTCTAAAAAATATTTTATTTAACTACTTTTGGAAGTCTTGGACGGATTAAATTTTTTTTTTATTTATTAACACATCGGCCGATTCCCACCAAGGCAGGGTGGCCCGAAAAGAAAAACTTTCATCATCATCATTCACTCCATCACTGTCTTGCCAGAAGGGTGCTTTACACTACAGTTATAAAACTGCAACATTAACACCCCTCCTTTAGAGTGCCGGCACTGTACTTCCCATCTCCAGAACTCAAGTCCGGCCTGCCGGTTTCCCTGAATCCCTTCATAAATGTTACTTTGCTCACACTCCAACAGCACGTCAAGTATTAAAAACCATATGCCTCCATTCACTCCTATCAAATACGCTCACACATGCTTGCTGGAAGTCCAAGCCCCTCGCACACAAAACTTCCTTTACCCCCTCCCTCCAACCTTTCCTAGGCCGACCCCTACCCCGCCTTCCCTCCACTACAGATTTATACACTCTCGAAGTCACTCTGTCTCGTTCCATTCTCTCTACATGTCCAAACCACCTCAACAACCCCTCCTCAGCTCTCTGGACAATCGTTTTGGTAATCCCGCACCTCCTCCTAATTTCTTATGGGGAAAATTGATTCGTGTAACGATTGTTTCGCCTTAAAATATGCCCTCTCTGACGGATTAATATCGTAAGTCGAGGTACCACTGTATTTTGTGTCATTCAATACCTTAGTGCTGAAGCTAAATTTACCAAACATCCCCTTACGTCAAATATTATTTTGCATCTTAACCAATGATTTTATGCGTGTTTGTTCTTCAGGGAGCTTATAATAAAAGTGCATCATTTTTGAGAATATTATATCTCATTAATTCTCATGGTTTGTGAAGATTAACTTTAAGCATATTCTAAAATATATGTGGCTATAGATGCATAATGAATGGTAGTGTCTGTCTCCTGATTAACAGATGGGGTAGTGACCCTCCCTCATTAATTGCACTGTATAATCTGCTATCATAAATTAATAATAATTTTTTTTTATCACGTCGGCCGTCTCCCACCGAGGCAGGGTGACCCAAAAAGAAAGAAAATCCCAAAAAGAAAATACTTTCATCATCATTAATAAATTTTATGTAGAATAGATATTTATATCACTTTAATATTGACATTTTTTAATACAGTACAAGATGTATTTCATTCACAAGTAAATTTACTTTCATCATCATTAATAAATTTTATGTAGAATTGATATTTATATCACTTTAATATTGACATTTTTTAATACAGTACAAGATGTATTTCATTCACAAGTAAATTTACTTTCATCATCATTAATAAATTTTATGTAGAATTGATATTTATATCACTTTAATATTGACATTTTTTAATACAGTACAAGATGTATTTCATTCACAAGTAAATTCTCAACAAACCTTGTTTATGGGCAAGTTCTATATCCTTTTCACCTTCAGCTACATTCCTCATCAGCAAGCGTGCATCTTCACCAGCTCTGGTTAGTAAGTCTTCAACATTGGATATAGTGAAAATGGCTTTATCAGCTTCTTTGCTGGACTGAACAGCATCATCTTTAAGTGCAGCAGCCCCTGTAGAAATTGCTTCATTCTCCAGTATTTTCAGTTCACTGCAATATTCGAGAAAAAAAAAAATGGTCTTATTTAATTATCTAATTTCAGATGGTATACAGTGTTCAGGATTAGCAACAACTTCATCATTATACATTCTGAATTATCAAATAGTAAGAAAAAACAAATAGTAAAAATTTATAAAATTCTACAGAGTGAAATGCTCTCAGTAAAAGTTGGCTCTACAGTGTCTGTCTATCAAAACTAACTGCACCTTAACCTATATACACTGATGTTTATTAAGATCTGATGTAACATAATATACATTTTCTTCTTCTTTCAACAAACCGTCCATATCCAACCAAAGCAGGGTGGCTCAAAAAGAAAAACAAAAGTCTCTCTTTTGGAATTTAGTAATTTATACAGAAGGGGTTACTAGCCCCTTGCTCCCGGCATTTTAGTCGCCTCTTACGGCATGCATGGCTTACAGAGGAAGAATTCCATTCCACTTCCCCATTTCGGCCTATCAAAATACCCATACACAAATTCAATGAGTCATATACGTATTAGGATAATCTTCAAGATTTTATAAAGGAAGAGTCCATGTGCTGAGGGAAAACTAAGACAGCTTAACCCTCAGTAGAGTACAGAGTGCCAGTCATCATGGAGAGCACTTATAGTGATGACCCAGGTAACACTAAATCAGGATATATTTTATTTTATTTATTTTATTAACACATCGGCCGATTCCCACCAAGGCAGGGTGGCCCGAAAAAGAAAAACTTTCATCATCATTCACTCCATCACTGTTTTGCCAGAGGGGTGCTTTACACTACAGTTATAAAACTGCAACATTAACAACCCTCCTTCAGAGTGCAGATACTGTACTTCCCATCTCCAGGACTCAAGTCCGGCCTGCCGGTATCCCTGAATCCTTTCATAAATGTTACTTTGCTTACACTCCAACAGCACGTCAAGTATTAAAAACCATTTGTCTCCATTCACTCCTATCAAATACGCTCACGCATGCTTGCTGGAAATCCAAGCCCCTCGCACACAAAACCTCTTTTACCCCCCTCCCTCCAACCTTACCTAAGCTGACCCCTACCCCGTCTTCCCTCCACTACAGATTTATACACTCTCGAAGTCATTCTGTTTCATTCCATTCTCTCTACATGTCCGAACCACCTCAACAACCCCTCCTCAGCCCTCTGGATAATAGTTTTGGTAATCCCGCACCTCCTCCTAATTTCCAAACTCCGAATTCTCTGCATTAGATTCACACCACACATTGACCTCAGAGATGACATCTCCACTGCCTCCAGCCTTCTCCTCGTTGCAACATTCATCACCCATGCTTCACACCCATATAAGAGTGTTGGTATAACTATACTCTCATACATTCCCCTCTTTACTTCTATGGACAAAGTTCTTCGTCTCCACAGACTCCGAAGTGCACCACTCACCCTTTTCCCCTCATCAATTCTATGATTCACCTCATCCTTCATAAACCCATCTGCTGACATGTCCACTCCCAAATATCTGAATACATTCACCTCCTCCATACTCTCTCCCTCCAATCTGATATCCAATCTTTCGTCACCTAATCTTTTTGTTATCCTCATCACCTTACTCTTTCCTATATTCACTTTCAATTTTCTTCTTTTACATACCCTACCAAATTCATCCACCAATCTCTGCAACTTCTCTTCAGAATCTCCCAAAAGCACAGTGTCATCAGCAAAAAGAAACTGTGACAACTCCCACTTTGTATTTGATTCTTTGTCTTTTAACCCCACACCTCTTGCCATGACCCTCGCATTCACTTCTCTTACAACCCCATCTATAAATATATTGAACAACCACTGTGACATCACACATCCTTGTCTAAGGTCTACTTTTACTGGGAAATAATCTCCCTCTCTCCTACACACTCTAACCTGAGCCTCACTATCCTCATAAAAGCTCTTCACTGCTTTCAGTAACCTACTTCCTATTCCATACACCTGCAACATCTGCCACATTGCCCCCCTATCCACCCTATCATACGCCTTTTCCAAATCCATAAATGCCACGAAAACCTCTTTACCCTTATCTAAATACTGTTCACCTATATGTTTCACTGTAAACACTTGGTCTTCACACCCCCTACCTTTCCTAAAGCCCCCTTGTTCATCTGCTATCCTGCTCTCCGTCTTACTCTTAATTCTTTCAATAATAACTCTACCATACACTTTACCTGGTATACTCAACAGACTTATTCCCCTATAATTTTTGCACTCTCTTTTGTCCCCTTTGCCTTTATACAAAGGAACAATACACGCTCTGTGCCAGTCCCTAGGTACCTTACCCTCTTCCATACATTTATTAAATAATAGCACCAACCACTCAAAAACTATATCCTCGCCTGCTTTTAACATTTCTATCTTTATCCCATCAATCCCAGCTGCTTTACCCCCTTTCATTCTACCCACTGCCTCACGAACTTCTCCCACACTCACAACTGGCTCTTCCACACTCCTACAAGATGTTATTCCTCCTTGCCCTATACACGAAATCAGATCTTCCCTGTCTTCATCAACATTTAACAACTGAAAATATTCCCTCCATCTTCCCGATACCTCTAACTCTCCATTTAATAACTCTCCTTTCCTATTTTTAACTGTCAAATCCATTTGTTCCCTAGGCTTCCGCAACTTATTAATCTCACTCCAAAACTTTTTCTTATTTTCAACAAAATTTGTTGATAACATCTCACCCACTCTCTCATTTGCTCTCTTTTTACATTGCTTCACCACTCTCTTAACCTCTCTTTTTTCTATCCATATACTCTTCCCTCCTTGCATCACTTCTACTTTGTAAAAAACTCTCATATGCTAACTTTTTCTCCCTTACTACTCTCTTTACATCATCATTCTACCAATCACTCTTCTTCCCTCCTGCACCCACTTTTCTGTAACCACAAACTTCTGCTGAACACTCCAACACTACATTCTTTAATCTACCCCTTACATCTTCGACCCCATTGCCTACACTCTCACTTGCCCATCTATCCTCCAATAGTTGTTTATATCTTACCCTAACTGCCTCCTCTTTTAGTTTATAAAACTTCACCTCTCTATTACTTACTGCTTCTATTTTCCTTGTATCCCATCTAACTTTTACTCCCACTTTAGCTACAACTAAAAAGTGATCTGATATATCTGTGGCCCCCTCTATAAACATGCACATCCTGAAGTCTACTCAACAGTCTTTTATCTACCAATACATAGTCCAACAAACTTCCGTCATTACGCCCTACATCATATCTTGTATACTTATTTATCATCTTTTTCTTAAAATATGTATTACCTATAACTAAACCCCTTTCTATACAAAGTTCAATCAAAGGGCTCCCATTATCATTTACACCTGGCACCCCAAACTTACCTACCACACCCTCTCTACATGTTTCTCCTACTTTAGCATTTAGGTCCCCTACCACAATTACTCTCTCACTTGGTTCAAAAGTTCCTATACATTCGCTTAACATCTCCCAAAGTCTCTCTCTCCCCTCTACACTTCTCTCTTCTCCAGGTGCATACACGCTTATTATGACCCACTTTTCGCATCCGACCCTTATTTTAATCCACATAATCCTTGAATTTACACATTTATATTCCCTCTTCTACTTCCATAACTGGTCCTTCAACATTATTGCCACCCCTTCCTTAGCTCTAACTCTCTCAGATACTCCTGACTTAATCCCATTTATTTCTCCCCACTGAAACTCGCCTACCCCCTTCAGCTTTGTTTCGCTTAGGGCCAGGACATCCAACTTCTTTTCATTCATAACATCAGCAATCATCTCTTTCTTATCATCTGCACTACATCCATGCACATTCAAACATCCCAGTTTTATATTATTTTATTTTATATTATTTATATTACATTATTTATATTATTTTATATTATTTTTATTTTTTTTATTAACACATCAGCCGTTTCCCACCAAGGTAGGGTGGCCCGAAAAAGAAAAACTTTCACCATCATTCACTCCATCACTGTTTTGCCAGAGGCGCACTTACACTACCGTTATAAAACTGCAACATTAACACCCCCTTCCTGCTCTGATGGATATAGAGAGTATCTAAGTACAGTGGTACCTCGAGTTACGAGCAGCTCCCAACTCGAACAATTATGTAAGTGTATTTTTGTATGTACTTGTGTAAGTGTATTTTTGGGGGTCTGAAACGGATTAATCTAATTTTCATTATTCCTTATGGGAACAAATTCGTTCGATATCGGCACTCGAACAGCCTTCTGGAACGAATTAAGTTCATAACTGGAGGTACCACTGAACTTTGATATATTATTGCAATATTATTTTCAGAGAACATTTATTATCAGTAGTATAAATTTCTACTACACAAATAGCAAGTGAAATCTTAAAGAAATATATATAGTATCCAGTACAGTGGACCCCCGAGTATCGGCTACCCTGAGTATCGGCTACCCTGAGTATCGGCCGACTCGTGTTTCGGTCACTTTTTTTGGCCCAATTTTGGCCCGACTATCGGCCATTCCCCGTGTTTCAGCCCGGGTACCAGACCTGTCCGCCTGCCCGTGCTTGAGCGCGTCCCCGCGCAGGCGTCGTGAGCCAGTCTAGCTTTGTTTATCACAATAAATTCATTGTGTTTAGTGCTTGTTTATTGATTGTGACTGTGAAATAAGTCACCATGGGCCCAAAGAAACTCCATAGTGGCAGCCCTTTGGTAAAGAAAGTAACAAACACGATAGAATTGAAGAAAGAAATTGTAGCAAAGTACCAAAGTGGAGGAGGAAGAGAGGGGAGAATGTGTCTTCTTCAATGATTCACTGATTCTACGATATGTACGATACTAAAGCATCATGAATCGATAAAGGCTAAAGCACCAGCCAGCGATAAAGTGTAGCAAGTAAGTTAAGCAATTAAGCGATAGAAAAATGACGACACAAAACTTAACTCCATTGTTGTTTGAGGTAGTACAGTGGAACCCTGGTTAACGAAAAAAATTCATTGCAGAAGCCTGCTCAAGTGCCATTACCGAACGAATTTACTTCCTTATGAAAAAATGTCATTTAGGTTAGTCTATTTCAGACCCCCAAAAATACACTTCCACAAACACTTACAATATTATACTTACATAATTGCACGATTTCCGGGGTGTTCATTAACCGGGGTTCCACTGTACAGTGGTACCTCGAGTTACGATGGTCCCCAAAATCGCCCTTTTATGTAAGTTTATTTTTTTAAATGCTTTTGTAAGTATATTTTTGGGGGTGTAAAAGGACTAGTCTATTTTACATTATTCCTTATGGGGATAAATTCGTTTGGTAATGGCACTTGAACAGCATTCTTGAACGAAAAAATATTGTAACTCGAGGTACCACTGTATATAAAGGCAATGAGACCAACGCTGCCCTCTGCCACCATCTCTTGTAAGGCAAGTGTAAATATTTCTTATTCATAAAGTGTAAATATTTCTTATTTATAAATTAAAGTGTAAATATTTCTTATTTATAAATTAAAGTGTAAATATTTCTTATTTATAAATTAAAGTGTAAATATTTATAAATTACGTACATTGTTTCAGTGTGAATTTGTGATGGTGGCCTGCTGCCTCCACCACCAACAGTATATGTACGGCTTATGGTCAGTGGCCCTTATAAACCCAACAACAATAACACACTACCACCAGTCCTCACATTCGTAATGACATATTTTATTCATTCTAGAGTACAGTGGACCCCCGGCTAACGAACAAAATTCATTCCAGAAGCCTGCTCAAGTGCCATTACCGAACGAATTTACTTCCTTAAGAAATAATGTCATGTAGGTTAGTCTATTTCAGACCCCCAAAAATAAACTTCCACAAGCACTTACAATATTATACTTACATAATTGTACGATTTCCAGGGTGTTCGTTAGCCGGGGGTCCACTGTATATATCATGTTTCTATGTTATTAATATTGTTTATTATGTCATATTAGATGAAATGTGATAGATAAATAAGCTGCAGAGTTTATATTAGTGTCGTATTGAAGGGCTATCTTGTCCTGCCTCCAAACAAACTCTCCTGCCTCTCTCATATGCCAACAAGAGTCTTCAATAAATCTCCTACACGACCAGGACCCACAAGTAACAGAATTCACAAACATTATGAGCAACTGCTTGTTACTACCAACAATGTCAAAACCTACAAGAATCTCCGAGACTTGTACCTCATTACTAGACCACATCTGGACTAACACTATATTCCCTCTAAAATCAGGCATAATCACAGACAACACCACAGACCACTATCCAACTTTTCTCATAACCAACCTTGGTAAATTGCCCCAAGATATTACAAAAGTTACCTTCAGACTACATAACGAGTGAGCTGTAAATAACTTTATAACAGCTATGATTAACATTGACTGGCATAATGAGTTAGAAACATATTCAGATACTAAAGAATGCATCAAGAATTTCCTTAAAAAAAACCACCACCTCTATAACAAACATTGCCCTAAAAAACTAAACAGATCACAGCTAAGAGACTTAACAATCCCTGGCTAACATCCAGCATCCTTAAATCCATTAACAAAAGGCACCAAAATGAAAAACTATACAGAAGGGGTCTAATACCCAGACAGCAATCCAAACGCTACTCATCAATCCTTACCAGCCTGATAAGAAGGTCAAAAAAAATTGTATTATTAGAACAGACTCCAGAACATAAAAGGTGATATGAAAAAGACCTGGAAGACCCTATCTGCAATTCTAGGAAATAAAAAGATATCAAAAAATAATACCATCAAATTATCAAAAACAGATTAACCCCTACTCTCACCTACTGAGACAGCAAACAGACTTAATGTTTTCTTCTCCACCATAGGAAAGAATCTAGCGAGTAAAATCCCAAGCTCGAACACCCGTCCAACAGACTACCTCACAAACACCTACCCTAATACTCTATTCCTAGCTACCCTTAAAAACAAGGCAGGAGACATAAACAGCTTACCAACTTTTATGTACAAAAAAGCTTCACAGGTACTGTCACCAATTATAGCAACACTATTATATAAATCCGTTGAAGCCTATACCTTTCCATCAATTCTCAAAATAGCTAGGGTCACCCCGATCCACAAAGGAGGTGATCAAACAGACTTGAATAATTATAGACCAATTTCTAATTTACCACTGCTTTCTAAAATCTTCGAAAAATTAATTCATAGACAAATCTATTTCTACCTCGTCTCACACAATGTACTCAACCCCTGTCAATTTGGATTCAGGACAAACAAGAGCACAAACGATGCTATTATGCACATTTTTTTTTTTTTCAACAAGTCGGCCGTCTCCCACCGAGGCAGGGTGACCCAAAAAGAAAGAAAATCCCCCAAAAGAAAATACTTTCATCACCATTCAACACTTTCACCACACTCATACATAATCACTGTCTTTGCAGAGGAGCTCAGATACGACAGCTGAGAATAGTCCCTCCCAGCTGTCACTATCTCAGACCCCTCCTTTAAAGTGCAGGCATTGTACTTCCCATTTCCAGGACTCAAGTCCAACTAAATCAATTAACTGGTTTCCCTGAATCCCTTCACAAAATGTTACCCTGCTCACACTCCAACAGATCGTCATGTCCCAAAAACCATTCGTCTCCATTCACTCATATCTAACACGCTTGCTGGAAGTCCAAGCCCCTCGCCCACAAAACCTCCTTTACCCCTTCCCTCCAACCTTTTCTAGGATGACCCCTATCCCGCCTTCCTTTCCCTACAGATTTATACGCTCTCCAAGTCATTCTACTTTGATCCATTCTCTCTAAATGACCAAACCACCTCAACAACCCCTCTTCAGCCCTCTGACAAATACTTTTAGTAACTCCACACCTTCTCCTAATTTCCACATTCCGAATTTTCTGCATAATATTTACACCACACATTGCCCTTGGACAGGACATCTCCACTGCCTCCAGCCTCCTCCTCGCTGCAGCATTTGCAACCCATGCTTCACACCCATATAAGAGTGTTGGTACCACTATACTTTCGTACATTCCTTCTTTGCCTCCATGGATAACGTTTTTGTCTCCACAGATACCTCAATGCACCACTCACCTTTTTCCTTCATCAATTCTATGGTTAACCTCATCCTTCATAAACCCATCCGCTGACACGTCAACTCCCAAATATCTGAAAACATTTACTTCTTCCATAATCCCTCTCTCCAATGTGATATCCAATTTTTCTTTATTTAAATCGTTTGATACCCTCATCACCTTACTCTTATCTATGTTCACTTTTAACTTTCTACCTTTACACACTCTCCCAAACTCGTCCACTAACCTTTGCAACTTTTCTTTAGAATCTCCCATAAGCACAGTATCATCAGCAAAACGTAACTGTGTCAACTCCCATTTTGCATTTAATTCTCCATAAATTAATCCCACCCCTCTCCCCAACACCCTAGCATTTACTTCTTTTACAACCCCATCTATAAATATATTAAACAACCATGGTGACATTACACATCCCTGTCTAAGGCCTACTTTTACCGGGAAGTAATCTCCCTCTCTCCTACATACCCTAACCTGAGCCTCACTATCCTCATAAAAACTCTTTACAGCCTTCAGTAACTTACTACCTATTCCATACACTTGCAACATTTGCCACATTGTTCCCCTATCCACTCTATCATATGGCTTTTCTAAATCCATAAATGCAATAAAAACTTCTCTACCTTTATCTAAATACTGTTCACATATATGCTTCACTGTAAACACTTGATCTACACATCCCCTACCCACTCTAAAGCCTCCTTGCTCATCTGCAATCCTACTCTCTGTCTTACCTCTAATTCTTTCAATAATAACCCTGCCATACACTTTACCTGGAATACTCAGTAAAATTATTCCCCTATAATTTTTACACTCTCTTTTATCCCCCTTCCCTTTATATAAAGGAACTATACATGCTCTCTTCCAATCCCTAGGTACCTTCCCCTCTTTCATACATTTATTAAACAAAATTACCAACCACTCCAGCACTATATCTCCCCCTGCTTTTAACATTTCTGTCATGATCCCGTCAGTTCCAGCTGCTTTACCCCCTTTCATTCTACGTAATGCCTCACGCACCTCCACCACACTCACATCCTGCTCTTCTTCACTCCTAAACGATGTTGTACCTCCCTGGCCAGTACATGAAATTACCGCCTCCCTTTTTTCATCGACATTTAAAAGTTCCTCAAAATATTCCCGCCATCTACCCAATACCTCCCGCTCCCCATCTACTAATTCCCCTACTCTGTTTTTAACTGACAAATCCATTTGTTCCCTAGGCTTTCTTACCTTGTTTATCTCACTCCAAAAATTTTTCTTGTTTTCAGCAAAATTTCTTGACAGAGCCTCTCCCATTCTTTCATCCACTCTTCTTTTGCACTCTCTCACCACTCTCTTCACTTTTCTTTTACTCTCCATATACTCTGTTCTTCTATTAACACTTCTGTTTTGTAAAAACCTCTCATAAGCTACCTTTTTCTCTTTTATCACACCCTTTACTTCTTCATTCCACCACATGTTGGAGTTAATATACACCGCACTTGAGAAGAAAGAAGTCCCACTGGGAATCTTCATTGATCTACGGAAAGCTTTTGATACAGTCGACCATGATTTACTGCTCACAAAATTAGCACACTATGGTATAAGGGGGCACCCACTCAACTACCTAAAGTCATACCTTAGCAACAGAAGCCAATACGTGTACACAAATGGAGCGAACTCTTCCACACAACAAATTACAGTCGGAGTCCCTCAAGGAAGTGTCCTGGGGCCACTCCTATTCCTCATTTACATAAATGACCTACCGAATGCATCACAACTACTCAAACCCATTTTATTTGCAGATGACACAACATATGTCTTCTCTCACCCAAATCCAGTTATACTGGCCAACACTATTAATGCCGAATTACAGAAAATATCAACATGGATGACGACTAACAAGCTTACTCTCAATACTGACAAGACCTACTTCATACAGTTTGGAAGCAAAGCAGCAAAATGTTCCACTTAACATAATGCTCAATGGTTCACCCATCACAAGACTCACAGAGGGAAAATTCCTAGGAATCCACCTTGACAGTAGCCTTAAATTCCAAATACACATACAACAAATTTCCAAGAAAATCTCAAAGACAGTAGGCATATTATCAAAGATACGCTATTATGTGCCACAATCGGCTCTCCTTGCACTATATCATTCACTTATCTACCCTTATCTCACCTATGGAATCTGTGCATGGGGATCAACAACATTAAATCACCTTAGACCACTCATAACACAACAAAAGGCTGCAGTCAGAATGATAACAAATTCCCACTCTAGACAGCATACTCCACCACTATTCAAAAGTCTAAAACTACTCACCGTAAAGAACATTCATACTTATTCTTGTGCCTACTACATATATAAAACTTTACACTCTAATATAAACCCTCCGCTCAAAACTCTCCTCACCAACTTTAATAGGACCCATGACCACAACACAAGACACAGATCACTTTTTGATATACCCCGAGTTCATAACAACCTATGTAAAAATTCTATGCACTTGAAGGGCCCCAGAATCTGGAATTCATTACCAGTAAATATTAAGATAACCTTGTCTGAAAATCAATTTAAGACTCAACTCAAAAACCACCTGCTCACCCAAAACTAAATAATCATACTATAAACTACTTTGAAAAATGCTCATTATTACTTTCCTATAAGATAATTTCAATTTTTAATATGTTACTATTATGTTACCCCCTACTCACCCAAAACTAAATACAGTGGTACCTCGAGTTACGATATTTTTTCGTTCGAGAATGCTGTTCAAGTGCCATTACCAAACAATTTATCCCCATAAGGAATAATGTAAAATAGACTAGTCCTTTTACACCCCCAAAAATATACTTACAAAAGCATTTAAAAAAATAAACTTACATAAAAGGGTGATTTTGGGGACCATCGTAACTCGAGGTACCACTGTACTCATACTATAAGTTAATGTCAAAAATGCTCAATGTTATTTTCCTTAAGATAATCTCAATTTCATATTACCATTCGAGAATCTAAACACCTGCTACAATCTAATATCATCATATAATAATTTTAACAGTATAATATCATCATATTGTAATTTGAAAACAAATTTTAACTAGAATAAACTCAATAAATTTCTCTATTATTATGTACATAGTCTTTAAGTTACTAGATTAAGCTGCCCCTAATGCCATGGCATGTCAGTGGCTCTCCTTGCACTCAATTTATATTGTAACTACCAATACCTATGTAATCTGCAATGAAATAAAATTTACTTTACTTTACTTTAAAACTGATTCAAATGTTCATTTATCCATTAAATTTAGTGCTATATATTTATTTCTCATTGTTTTCTGTATGTAAAACTATAGTATTTCTTATGGGAAATATTAGTTCAACTTTCGGCCAGTTCGAGTTGAGGCCTAGCTCCTGGAACGGATTACGGCCGATACTCGTGGGTCCACTGTACTTTGTAAATATTTGAAACGTAAACAATGGATTAATCACTCTCTACTTGCCTGTCTTATTAGAGTACACAATCTTATAATAAAGAAATAAAAAGGCACAATACCCTGAATGGAACAATACACAGATAACCCTCATATATGAGAAAGAAACTTATGACGACATTTCAGTCTGACTTGGACCATTAACCCTACTGAGGTCCGTGCCATAGTACTATGGGTTTGAGCTCAGGGTCTGTGATGTAGAACTACGTGATGAGCTCAGCTCACTCAGATATGCAGTGAGTGGTAAATCTGGGCCTAGATATGAGAGAATGGGTCTATGCAATGAGTGTGCACCATATAAAAAAATCCTGCCCCATGGGCATGAGGAAAAAAAAGTGTGACCGTGTATCTGATCTAAAATTGTGACCTTGCGGTGTATTTTTGGATGATTTTTATGGTATTATTTGATAGAATGAATGATATATTACAGAAATAAGAGATGATTTTTGATTGGTTTCATGACTGAAAATAGCTTGAAATTGAGCTTAAACTGGAGGAAATATTCAATTTTTGCTGAAATTCCAGAGGACACAAATTACGTTATTCAACCAATTCTCATCCAACTGGTCAGTCTAATACGTGTTCACAAATGTACTGACATTATTTAGACAATTATTACAATAATGCAGTAGTCTACATACTGGTAAATCTTCTATTTTTTGTGAGAATAAAAATTCAAAATGGAAAACAAATACAGTGGTACCTCGAGTTACGATATTTTTTCGTTCGAGAATGCTGTTCAAGTGCCATTACCAAACGAATTTATCCCCATAAGGAATAATGTAAAATAGACTAGTCCTTTAACACCCCCAAAAATATACTTAGAAAAGCATTTAAAAAAATAAACTTACATAAAAGGGCGATTTTGGGGACCATCGTAACTCGAGGTACCACTGTATAATATAGGAGAGGCCCAGGGATGTATAATGAACAGAGATGTTGTTTTAGTGCCAGGAATGTCTACATGGTTTATTCTAGACCCTATTTTTAAATTGGCATTTTTTAAATTTTGTGTGAAATTGGCCAAATTACCAATTTCTGATCACTTTATTGGGTAGTTGAAATAGTTAAATGGGAGGTTTCTTATACTCAATCAACAGGATGGAAGTCATAATAGTGAAATTACTGAGTTTGGTAGACTGAAACAATGGAAATGGCCTAAAATAGGACTCAAAGTGGGTGAAATCACAGATGCATAAATATTGCCGAGACCATTAATTCCATAAGTTTTCCATCAACTTTCATATTTTTGGTGTCATTACCTTCAGAAAACGATTTCATAAAAAAAAACATACAGCATCACACACAATAGTAGCAAGTTATTGGTGAAAAATACTGAGATACAAAAGAGGTAGTTCATTTAATAAGACAACATTTGCAAACAAACATTTCCCATCATCCACAAAATTTTTTGCCAAAACAGAATGCACTTCATTTATTACACTGTCTTACAAAGAATGTTGGAAAACCATGAATATAGCAAAAAATAAATAAGCTAAAACCATAAGGCATTCTGCCCATGGGGATACTTAATAAATTACTAATAAGACTGTACCTGTTCATGATAACAAGGGAGTTACTAATATCCTGGTTCATGTCTTTAAGTGAACGCACATCTGCTTGGGCTTGCATCAGCTGAGGACGTAACTCCCTATTTACTTGTTGCACTCGGACTTCAGCTAAGCCATACTTTTCCTCCGAGTTTGCTTGAGACTCTACTGCCTGGCCACTCACTCCCTCAGACATCTCCACAGCCTGCAGTTTTTAGTGAAAGACTAAACCTCATTTCTACACTTGTGATTTCAATTTTTTTACTTCTGAACTAAATACAGTATTTCATATTACATGTAAATACTTTTACAAGATGCTATAGAACCTTACTTTTAGAGCAGACATATTGGCAGACAAGGAGGCATTGTAGGCATTATCAATAGCCAAGACAATATCCTTATAAGCATTAGCTGCTGCAAGTGCCTTTTCAGATACTTCTCGAGTATCGGCTAATAACCCATCCAACTCCTCAGCCTGAAATATAAAATTATTAAGAAAAATTTTGCAGCACAGTCGTATTCATAGTACAGTGGACCCTCGAGTTACGTACACCCCGGAAATCGTACAATTATGTAAGTATAATATTATAAGTGCTTGTGAAAGTGTATTTTTGGGGGTCTGAAATAGACTAACCTAAGTGACATTATTTCTTAAGGGAGTAAATTCGTTCGGTAATGGCACTTGAGCAGGATTCTGGAATGAAGTTTTTACGATACTCGGGGGTCAACTGTATAGTATTTTACTCTACTGATTCTGCATCTATCTCAGTTAATTACATCTTAGAATTCTGAGTACAATATTTTCAATGATCATTGTCATTAAAACTGAAGAAAAATGCAGCCAATACTGACTGATTGGTTAATTGTATTAAGTTCTCTAGCAAGGAAAATGGTTAATTTATTTGTGAGATAGGCAATTATGTGCAGAATCAAGAGAAGATGTAGACATTATTAATGGGTTATACATGAAGAGGCTAATGAAGAATTGTACCTCAGAAAAAAAAAAAACAGATCTGCAACAATTTGGTAATTACAGGAAGGCCCCACTTTACAGCACTTTAAAGCATTTACTAATGCAGTGGTTTTCAATTATACCCATTCTTCATTTATTCAGACTTCCTACAATAAATATATTCACCACTCACTATAAGGACGAAAATATTTTAAGGCAAGTAATGTGTATACTGTATGTATATGCAATTTTTAGGCCTAGCTCTATTGCTCATTTAATATATGATACTGTAAACATGTTATCAAGCTTTTATATGCATTTGAAAGTGAAAAAAAAAGACTCAATTTACAGTGATTTTCGTCTTACAGCAGTAGCGCCCGGAACCTAACCTGCTGTATAAACAGGGCCCTCCTGTATATGAAAAGATTAGAGGCACCTGAACAGGTTTACCAAGAGATAAACTGGACAGCTCATTCTAATACAGGAGATGCTCGATTATCCATGATGAAGATATATGGTGTGTCAGAATAATCAAAAGTTAAGTTAATACAAGAACTTTATTTTTTTTATTTTGTGGAAAGATTAGTTTTTACTATGCTAAATTGACATTGTGAGTATTTCACTTTTTCTTTTTTAATGCACTGGCTGTGTCCCACTGAGACAAGGTGGCCTAGAAAAAAAAAAACATTAGTTTCTCTTTTTAAATTTAGTAATTAATACAGGAGAAGGGGTTACTAGCGCCTTGTTCCCAGCATTTTAGTCACCTCTTTCAAAACGCATGGCTTAAGGAGGAAGGATTCTTCTCCACTTTCCCATGGAGAATGAAAATAAATGTATGTGTAAAGCAATAGGTTGGAACCTATGAACTCCAACAAGTGAGGAGTGTGTGTGTGGACCCGACTTATGGATGCGGGTTTTTCCTTTTATATTTAGTAATTTATACAGAAGGGGTTACTAGCCCCTTGCTCTCAGCATTTTAGTCGCCTCTTACGACACACCTGACTTATGGAGGAAGGATTCATCTCCGCTTCCCCGTGGAGATGAAAGGAAATACATCAATAAATCTGATCCACAAAAAAAAGAAAACTGTCTTACTCTTATTCCGAGTTGTTCAGCGTGATCCTGGGCTCTCTGAGCTGGAAACTCTGCCTCTTCTAACTCCCTCATCATCAGAGTAACACTCTCATTCAGACTGGACTTTGTGGCACGAAGATGCTCTACTTCCATTACTGTCATAAATAAAAAGAAGCAGTTAGGTGTCCTTGTTCCACACCACAGTATATCTCTGAGTGCAATAATTTTATGAAAAGATAGAAAAAAAATCACAAAATATCACACTAGATATTAATCTTTGAAAAATATATATAAAGGATATTTTAAAGAAAAAATGTTGCTTCCTAACTTAAATAAGCACTTATAAGGTTAGCAAGTAAGTCTCTAAAGAACATCAAACTGAATACATACCAAGCATATCATAATTAGCTGATGCATTGATGTGATTCCTGTTGGCCTGATCAATAAGTTCTCGAGATTCTTCTAATTCATTGTTTATCTGTTTGTCCAACCGTCGTATTTCGTCAAGTTTCTTCTTTAGTGAATTGTACCTAAAATATATATGAAATTGCCTGTAACTTGATCCTAAAATGAAAGTGCCAAAAATGTAATATTTATTGCATAGAATATTCTGGATATACAAAGAATATTGAGTAATCATATCTTAATATTAAAATAAAAGTAAATGAGTTAATAGCTAAGAATATACAAGTTTCCCTTCACTTTATCCAGGTTCACTTTATAGGATGTACTATTTATTTCATTAATTTCATTTTTTTTTTTAAACACACAGGCTGTCTCCCACCAAGGCAAGGTAACCCCAAAAAAAGAAGAAAATCTTTTATAAAGTTTTTCTTTGTTTTACATTTAGTAATTTATATAGGAGAAGAGGTTACTAGCCCCTTGCTCCCGGCATTTTAGATGCCTCTTATGACATTCATGGCTTACAGAGGAAGGATTCTTCTCCACTTCCTCATGGAAAATTAATTTATTTTTTTCATCGAACCGGCTGTATCCCACTGAGGCAGGGTGACCGAAAAAGAAAAATGAAAGTTTTTGTTTTTAAATTTAGTAATTTGTACAGGAGAAGGGGTTACTAGCCTCTTGCTGGGAGCAAGGGGCTAGTATACAATATAAATTCACATACAATATAAATTCACAGTGCAGTATGTAAATGGTGTGACTCACAAAACATATTGAAGATTCTTATTATACAGAATGAAGTGATTGTTGCCTGATTAAATTTAGAACAGTTGTCATAGGCCGGGAAGTCACCTGCAGCATAAAACAAAGATGCAAGTACAGTCTCTCCTCACTTAACAATGCAGTTTCTTTCCTAAGAGTAGGTCAGTAAACAAATTGGTCATTAAGCGAGGAACATACTATGCTGGTAGTGGGTTTGTGTCAACCATCTTTAGATATTGTTTTAATGTCACCTTTGCACAATTTATAAAATTTTTAGTATATTTTTAAATGTTTATACAGTAGTGTACTGTATATTTTAATAAACAGAATAGAGAAAATTAGCTCTAATATACATTACTTAGGTATGCATACTGGTCAGAGAGATGGTCATAAGTCCGAGCAGTCGTTAAATGAGTACATTGTTAAGCGAGGAGAGACTGTATAAAGCTATCAAACACATTATTAATAGTCTGTTATAAACAAGTACAGTGGTACCCCGAGTTTCGAACACTCCCAACTCGCCCTATTATGTAAGTTTATTATTGTAAGTGCTTTTATAAGTGTATTTTGGGGGTCTGAAATGGACTAATCTAATTTACATTATTCCTTATGGGAATAAATTCATTTGGTAACAGCACTTGAACAGCATTCTGGAACGAAGAATGTTCGAAACTCGGGGTTCCACTGTACATGAAACACACAATACAATTTACCCAAATAATTTGTTGTTGCGAATCATTTGCTCTGTGTCTCTTGTCTGTTCTATAGCCTTTTGTATGTAGTCTCTCATTTCCTTAATCTTATCGTCGAAGCTGTTCATACGTTTTTCATAAGAATCCATTAATTCGCTCTGGCTCTGAAAACAGTCAGTTATATGTATATAAGCTTTCAGTGTTAGATTTAACTCACAAAAATGTTCCTTTGTATACTGTATGGTGCATTCATTATTCATTATCAGTATAAACAATCTCCAAATATTAAAATACAGTAATAAGTCTAATAACACTGACCCCTATAAAGTGGATGTTGAATTAAACTGACAAAAAATGTGGCTGGACAAAGGCTCAATGTTTACATCTAATAGGATGTCAAACTAAACTTACCATTAACCCTTTCACTGTCGAGACTCCTGCTCACACACTTGTTCTGAGTGTCGAAGAATTTAAAAAAAAAAATATTTTTCTTACGAAATGACAGAGAATTTTTTCCCAATGAAAATTACACCAAAAGTACAAAATTTGATGGAAAACTTACGGAATTGCGTTGTCATGAAGTTAGTGGACTCAGCGCTATTTACGCATCGGCAATTTCGCCCACTTTGAGCCCTATTTTCGGCCAATTCCATTGTTCCAGAGGACCAAACTCATAGCTATTTCGCTAGAACTCCATTTGTTCTATCGATTGAGTACAAGAAACTGCCCATTTACTGATTTTAACTACTCAATAAAGTGATCAGAAATTGGTAATTTGGCCAATTTCATACACAATTCAAGGCCAATTTCAAAATAGGGTTCAGAATTAACAATATAAACATTCCTAGCACTAAAATAAAATTTTCTCTGTTCATTAGTCATGTCTCCAGGCCCCTCTTATATTACACTTGCTTTCCATTTTGAATTTTTATTCCCACAAAAAACAGAAGATTTACTGTTATGCAGACTACTGCATTATTGTTAAAATGGTATAAATAATATCAGCACATTTGTGAAAGCATATTAGATCCACCAGTTGACGTGTATTGGACGTGTGACGTGATTTCTTTACTCTTGAACATCAACAAAAATCGAACATTTCTGCTAATTTGAGCTCAATTTCAAGGTACTTTTAGTAAACCATTCAAAATCATCTCTATTTCTGTAATATATCTTCCATTCTATCAAATGAGACCAAGAAAACGAGAATACAACCATAAATACCATATGAAAATACACCGCAAAGTCGGTGTTTTAAACCAAAAACACGGTCAGAGTTTTTTTCTCATTATGCACTGTGTGCTGCAGGATTTTTTTATACTGTGCACTCTGACCACTCAGACCCATTCTCTCACATGTATTCCCACCAGTTTTCTCCCGCAAGATTGGGAGCCTCCAGAATTTTGGCGTAATATTACAAGACCGACACTGGCTTGCAAGCCATAATATTACGGGACCAACAGGGAAAGGGTTAAAGTCTTAAATTGTGAAGGAATTTAATACTGAGTAATAGAGTAAGGCCCTGGTTCAGGATACAGCTTCACTAATACCAATACTGGAGGTACCTAGGTACAAGGAAGTTCTCTATAATGTAATGTGTTACAACACTTCCTTGCTAATTCTAGCACTGCTTACCAGGGCTTCAAATCTTGTCCTTTTCATGAGTGAGTAAAGTGTTAATTTGTACAAAGAAATATATATACAGTGGTACCTTGACTTATGAGTATGGGATGTGGGATGAGTTTTCCGAGTTACGAGCCATCGCTCGGTTAATTTTTTGGGTTGAGTTGTAAGCCAAAATCCGAGTTATGAGCGAGCTTCAGACAGGCCACCACTAATTGGCGGCGTATCTGAAGTCAAATCCAACTCTGTACCCAGAGGAATGTCAGGTACTCTGTCCCATCCCACATGCTCTTGCAAGACATAACTGGAAGGAAAATACTCCCACTCTAATCCCAGATTGTAGTGAGGCACCTTGTTCCTTGTTTGGTTCTCGTATAAGTCCGGGGAAGAGGTAACCTCCATTTCAACACTCAAGTTTTTCCAGAAACATTAATGTGGGTGGAGTACTGACAGTGGTGGGTGGAGTAGTGATGGTGGTGGGTGGAGTAGTGATGGTGGTGGGTGGAGTAGTGAGGGTGGTGGATGGAGTAGTGATAATGGTGTGTGGAGTAGATATGGTGGTGGGTGGAGTAGTGAGGGTGGTGGGTGGAGTAGTGAGGGTGGTGGGTGGAGTAGTGAGGGTGGTGGGTGTAGTAGAGATAGTGATGGGTGGAGTAGTGAAGGTGGTGGGTGGAGTAGTGAAGGTGGTGGGTGGAGTAGAGATGGTGGTGGGTGGAGTAGAGATGGTGGTGGGTGTAGTAGTGATGGTGGTGGGTGGAGTAGATATGGTGGTGGGTGGAGTAGTGAGGGTGGTTGATGGAGTAGTGATAATGGTGTGTGGAGTAGATATGGTGGTGGGTGTAGTGAGGGTGGTGGGTGTAGCAGAGATGGTGGTGGGTGGAGTAGTGAAGGTGGTGGGTGGAGTACACAATATTTCTTATTTATAAATACATTTTTCTTATTTAAAAACCCGTAACAAAAAAATTGGGGTGGTTTTTTTTGGGCTGAAATGGATTAATGGCATTTCAATTAATTTCAATGAGAAAAATTGATTTGATATACGAGCAAATTGAGCTACGAGCTCGGTCACAGAACGAATTAAACTCGTAAGTCAAGGTACCACTGTAATGTGATTACACTCATACATGACATACACACGACACACACACACACACACACATGGGGCCAGGAGCTATGACTCGACCCCTGCAACCACAACTAGGTGAGTACACATACACACACGACACACCCACACACACACACGACACACACGTGCACGCATGCGAGATAAGTATATATAAATAAAAATGTATTTAAATCCTACCTTAACAGGATAATTGAAGGTGGCAATGTTCTCAAGCATTTCCTTAGCTTTCTCCAGCTCTACTTCCACCTTATCTTGATAAACCTCAAAATTACGTTTTTCCATTTCTTCTACAAGAGTTTCTGCCTCGCGGATAGCTTGCTCCAACTGGGCCCCTGGGAACACATTCACATTTAACATTACTTTTCGTCTAAAGTACAGTGGACCTTCGCTATTCGAACATTACAAACTTGCCCTTTTATGTAAGTTTATTATTGTAAGTGCTTTTATAAGTGTATTTTTGGGGGTCTGAAACGGACTAATCTAATTTACATCATTCCTTATGGGAATAAATTTGTTTGGTACCAGCACTTGAACAGCATTCTGGAATGAAGAATGTTCGAACAGCGAGGGTCCACTGTATTTCAATTTAGGAAATGTTCACTGACGTAATATACAAAGCTTCGCAAAAAAAAAAATTATTTAGAAAATATCCCATACTTGTGAATGCTTTTAAATTCTGTTCTCACAGCTTGATCTGAGGTCGAGCTTCCCTGCTGACCACTTGATCAATCAAGCTGTTGGTGCTAGCAGCCAGCAGGCCTACAAAGCCATCACAACCTGGATGATGTGACACTTGCAGTTTTATCTTGAAAAATTCTACCTTTATTTCAGCAATATTTTTTTCTGATATTTACTGGTAATCAGCTGAAAACTAATAGACCACATATGTTGGCAAAGCTGTCAAGGGCAGGTGGTGTGCCCATACTCCTTAATTATTCAGAGAATCCCTGTGCCTTGATAGGTAAGACTATCATTATATTTACCCTGTGTCCAGTCAACTTAACAAGAGGTTAGGTAAGGTTTGCCAGATAACAGGACAAGTGTTTCATGATGCAGGTTTTAGTCATATGATGGCCTACAGTTGGAGCTTTTGATCATTTGACCAAAGCCTTCTGCTAACTTAACAAGAGATCATGTATGACTAAGTGACATTTAAAAACTCCATGTGTAGTTCTTAGGTAGTCTTTAAGTATTAGGATTAGTCTGCCCGAAATGCACCGCATTCTAGTGGCTTTCTTTTGTGGCCAACAATATTTTATTACATATAAGCTACATCACCCGTATACTGCAGAAAAGAAAGAATTTATTTGTATTTGTATCTGACTAGGTCAAGTGACCAGAAAGTATGTAGCATACACAATTCTCTGCTTAAAACACATTTAGACATTAAATAAGCTAACCTCTATGTATTTATTATTCAGAGAATCTCTATCCCTTGAAAGGTGAGTATAAATAAAGTTTATCCTTTAGATGACAATGTAACACTATGCAGTGGATGACCAAGAGATTGTATGAGCAACTCTGATGTATCCTACAGTCAGATGACACCAAGAATAAGCACTTATACTATAGAACTCTAATATATGTTTTTATACATAAACTCACTTTTCTGGGCATTACTTGTTATTGTACATAAACAATGGCATACAAGAAGTCTACATATGATATTGCAAGTCATAACAAAATTTGACTACTAAATAAAATATCGAAGCTATAATATTTTTAAGAGACAATAGATGAAGCTATATAAAGCCATAACTAGTGATGTGTAGCCACTTGCCACACCCTACTTAGGTTGGTGACCAACTATTAACCATAATTTTTGTCTGTGCTGAGAGACCAGTAGTTTAAAAAAGTGGAGGAGTGAGAGAGGTTAACTTGCAACATGTCTTGAGTGTAACCTACTTTTTGTGACATTATTAAATTTGTATACAATAGTGAGTTTTTCTAATACAGGGCAATTTTCAAGAATGTACCGGTAACCATTACTCCTTGTGAGAATCTAACATACTGTATGTATAATTATTTTTAGCAGAAATACTTTGGTTATTTTTTAACACACTGGCCGTCTCCCACCGAGGCAGGGTGACCTGAAAAAAAAAACCACTTTCACCATCATTTACGCTATCACTGTCTTGCCAGAGGTTGGCAGATATGACAGTTTAGATGTAACAAATGCTTCATAACAGTCCCTGACAGTATCAAAGTAGATATAATAATTATCCTTGTTGAAGAAAAATAGGAAGAGCCAGGCAGTTATATACAATATTAAGTCATACAGGCCTTACATGTATTTAAACAGAAAGAAACTTAAATGTAAATTTCCTTTGCTTGTTAGTGAACATTATGGTCCATGTCACCAGAATATTTATCAAGCCTCTATGAACACATATATAAAAAAAATTCCACCATATCAATCCACTGCTTTTCTGGAGTAATGGTCAGTAAGATGCTTGGAAAATATTATTTGGTAAATTTCCTATAAATATTCTTGCATATGTAGTGTACTGCCTCTGCCTCACTGCTGAGGCAGATGCATTAACTGCCACTTATAATAAATACTCTACAATAATAATCTACACAAAATCATCCATTCATAAAACACAGAAAAACAGGATGATCACCTGTGCCGGTCTCCAGACCAATTACAAGCTTATTTATTTCAGCAATAATTCCACGTGCTAAATTGAAGGCCGCATCCACGTCTTCTTGAACCTTTAATGCTTCGACATGAACATTAAAACTATCTTCAGCGGCACTTCCAGCTCTATCAAACACAATTCCACTCTGAAACAAAATATAGTTAAATGCATAATAACTTTTCTACCTAATTTATCTTTTTTGAGAACACACTGGCCAGCTCCCACCAAGGAAGAGTGACTGGAAAAAGAAGAAACACTTTCACTATCACTCACTCTATCACTGTCCTGCCAGAAATGTGCAGATATCACGGCTAAGCTGCCCCTCCAAACTGCAATATCCCCACCCCTCCTTCAGAGTGCAGGCACTGTACTTCTCACCTCCAGGACTCAAGTCTGGCTAACTGGTTTCCCTGAATCCCTTCATAAATGTTACTTTGCTCACACTCCAACAATTCATCAGGTCCCAAAAACTGTTTGTCTCCATTCACTCTTATCTAATATGCTCATAGAAGCCTGCTGTATGTCTAAGCCCCTTGCACACAAAAACCTCCTTTACCCCCTCCCTCCATCCTTTTCTAGGACGACTCCTACCCCTCCTTCCCTCCACTACAGATTTATACACCCTCCAAGTCATCCTATTTTCCTCCATCCTCTCTAAATGACCAAACCCCCTCAACAACCCCTCCTCAGCTCTCTGGATAATACATTTAGTAACTCCACACCTCCTCCTAATCTCCAAACTATGAATTTTCTGCATAATATTTACACCACACATTGCCATAGATACGACATCTCCACTGCCTCCAGCCTCCTTCTCACTGCAACATTCACAACCCATGCTTCACAACCATATAAGAGTGTTGGTACCACTATACTCTCATACAGTCCTTTTTGCTTTCATGGATAATGTTCTTTGTCTCCACAGATACCTCAATCCACCACCCACCTTTTTCCCTTCATCAGTTCTATGGGTTACTTCATCTTTCATATACCCATCCACTGACAAGTCTACTCCCAAATATGTGAACACATTCACTTTCTCCAAACTCCCTCCCTCCAATCTGATGTTCAATTTTTTCTTACCTATACACACACAACCCGCACATAGAAAAGAGGAGCTTACGACGACGTTTCGGTCCAACTTGGACCATTTACAAAGTCACACTAACACAAAGGACAGGTGGAAGGGGCTCTGGTGGCTAAAGCTCTCGCTTCACACGGCGAGGGCCTGGGTTCGATTCCCAGCCAGGGCAGAAACATTGGGCGTGTTTCTTTACACCTGTTGTCTATGTTCCCCATCAGTAAAATGGGTACCTGGGTGTTAGTCGACTGGTGTGAGTCGCATCCTAGGACACTGACCTAATCTGCCCGAAATGCTCAGCATAACAAGGGACTTTCTATATATATATATATCGAAAGTATGTCACTTATGTCAGCTAGGCCTGTATACCATGTACATGTACTTGTAGTAAATAAAGATATTATTATTATTATTATTATATATATAGGCAGGCAGTCACGGTATTGTGCCTTTTTTGTTATTTTCTTACCTAACTCATTTGATACCCTCATCACCTTACTCTTATCTATGAAGATTGAGACACTTATGAAACATATAGACATCTTTATTAAGGAAATGTTTCGCCACACAGTGGCTTCATCAGTCCAATACAAAGCAGAACGGGTAGGGAGAGGAGTTTGAGAATCAGTCCCTCAGCCTGAAATTGATGTGTTCAGTCCATCACTCTTGTAGAAAGTGATGGACTGAACACATCGATTCCAAGCTGAGGGACTAATTACCTCAAACTCCTCCTCTCCTTACCCCTTTCTGATTTGTAGTGGACTGATGAAGCCACTGTGTGGCGAAAGGTTTCCTTAATAAAGATTCCTATATGTTGCATAAGTGTCTCAATCTTCAACGTGTCGGTTTTCAAAACCATTTATCACAATACTCTTATCTATGTTCATTTTCAACTTCCTTACACACCCTACTGTATATTCTTCATATATACCCATAGTCAGAGAGTATACAAATTGGAAAGGCAGATAACACTAAAACATGTAACCATGTTTACTTACTGAACAGAACAGTCTGGGGTATTTAGAGAGTAGACAAGAACAGACTATAACATGAGAAAAGATTACATGAGCCACCAATGGAGGCTGAAAACACACATAAACCACAAGGATATGAGAAAGTAATTTTTCTGTGTTAGAGTAGTATAAATTTATAATGAGCTAGGTGAAGAAGTGGAAGCACACAATATACATGGATTTAAAGCTACAAATGATAAAACCAGAGACCGGAGAGCAGGAATCAATCCCTCTAACAGAAAGGTGAAGATGTTGCAATTCAGAGGGCCATCTGAACTGCAACTGAATGACTAATAGTGCATCTGCCCTAAGATTACTAGACTATGGATTTACAGTGGACCCCCGAGTTTCGTAGACCCCGGAAATCGTACAATTATGTAAGTATAATATTGTAAGTGCTTGTGGAAGTGTATTTTTAGGGGTCTGAAATAGACTAACCTACGTGACATTTTTCCTTAAGGGCGTAAATTCGTTCGGTAATGGTGCTTGAGCAGACTTAAGGAGTGAAGTTTTTACGAAACTCGGGGGTCCACTGTATTTTAGTTTCAAGATATGTTTTGATGGATGACTTAAATAATTATCACAGTCTTATATTTTCTATCACATGGATAAAAAATATAAAACTGTATAAAGAGGATCTTTGACAAGACAGCAAAATTTATAAATTCTTTTCATTTTGTGTTTTAATTTCTGTCCATTTGGGATTAATTTTTTCACTTTAAAATACAGGTAAGTATAATATTGTTTCTGTGGTAGGTACTTACATGTGCTGAAAGTGCTTGTGCTTGTCTCACTATAATGCTCAAGGGGTCCTGAAGAGTTGACGTTTCAGCCTCGGTCAAGTCCATCAGATCAACCTGAGGCCTAAGTTCAAACACTGTAGAGTTGATCACACCCAGTCTTTGATGCAGGAAATAGCTGTATGCTGCAGTCTGTTATTAAAATACAAAACATACATAATGTTGAAGCTTTAGTGGTAAAAAAACAAAGCAAAAACAAAAGAGATAATTATTAGAGATTTATTTTTTTTTTATAACAAGTCGACCGTCTCCCACCGAGGCAGGGTGACCCAAAAAGAAAGAAAATCCCCAAAAAGAAAATACTTTCATAATCATTCAACACTTTCACCACACTCATACATAATCACTGTCTTTGCAGAGGTGCTCAGATACGACAGCTGAGAATAGTCCTTCCCAGCTGTCACTATCCCAGACCCCTCCTTTAAAGTGCAGGCATTGTACTTCCCATTTCCAGGACTCAAGTGGATAAATGAACATTTAATATCACTTTTACCTTTATTGAAGACTTGTTGGCGTATGGAAGACGCGAGGAGGGGAGAGGGAGGAGGAGAGGTTATTGGTTGGAAAGGGAATTCCTTCCCCATAAGGACTTCAGGTATCAAGTCCAACTAAATCAATTAACTGGTTTCCCTAAATCCCTTCACAAAATGTTACCCTGCTCACACTCCAACAGATCGTCATGTCCCAAAAACCATTCGTCTCCATTCACTCCTATCTAACACGCTCACACATGCTTGCTGGAAGTCCAAGCCCAAAACCTCCTTTATCCCCTCCCTCCAACCTTTTCTAGGACGACCCCTACCCCGCCTTCCTTTCCCTACAGATTTATACGCTCTCCAAGTCATTCTACTTTGATCCATTCTCTCTAAATGACCAAACCACCTCAACAACCCCTCTTCAGCCCTCTGACAAATACTTTTAGTAACTCCACACCTTCTCCTAATTTTCACATTCCGAATTTTCTGCATAATATTTACACCACACATTGCCCGTAGACAGGACATCTCCACTGCCTCCAGCCTCCTCCTCGCTGTAGCATTTGCAATCCATGCTTCACACCCATATAAGAGTGTTCGTACCACTATACTTTTGTACATTCCCTTCTTTGCCTCCATGGATAACGTTTTTTGTCTCCACAGATACCTCAATGCACCACTCACCTTTTTTCCTTCATCAATTCTATGGTTAACCTCATCCTTCATAAACCCATCTGCTGACACGTCAACTCCCAAATATCTGAAAACATTTACTTCTTCCATAATCCCTCTCTCCAATGTGATAACCAATTTTTCTTTATTTAAATCGTTTGATACCCTCATCACCTTACTCTTATCTATGTTCACTTTCAACTTTCTACCTTTACACACTCTCCCAAACTCGTCCACTAACCTTTGCAACTTTTCTTTAGAATCTCCCATAAGCACAGTATCATCAGCAAAAAGTAACTGTGTCAACTCCCATTTTGCATTTAATTCCCCATAATTTAATCCCACCCCTCTCCCCAACACCCTAGCATTTACTTCTTTTACAACCCCATCTATAAATATATTAAACAACCATGGTGACATTACACATCCCTGTCTAAGACCTACTTTTACCGGAAAGTAATTTCCCTCTCTCCTACACACCCTAACCTGAGCCTCACTATCCTCATAAAAACTCTTTACAGCCTTCAGTAACTTACTACCTATTCCATACACTTGCAACATTTGCCACATTGCTCCCCTATCCACTCTGTCTAAATCCATAAATGCAACGAAAACTTCTCTACCTTTATCTAAATACTGTTCACATATATGCTTCACTGTAAACACTTGATCTACACATCCCCTACCCACTCTAAAGCCTCCTTGCTCATCTGCAATCCTACTCTCTGTCTTACCTCTAATTCTTTCAATAATAACCCTGCCATACACTTTACCTGGTATACTCAGTAAACTTATTCCCCTATAATTTTTACACTCTCTTTTATCCCCCTTCCCTTTATATAAAGGAACTATACATGCTCTCTGCCAATCCCTAGGTACCTTCTTCTCTTTCATACATTTATTAAACAAAAATACCAACCACTCCAGCACTATATCCCCCCCTGCTTTTAACATTTCTGTCATGATCCCGTCAGTTCCAGCTGCTTTACCCCCTTTCATTCTACGTAATCCCTCACGCACCTTCCCCACACTCACATCCTGCTCTTCTTCACTCCTAAATGATGCTGTACCTCCCTGGCCAGTACATGAAATTACCACCTCCCTTTTTTCATTGACATTTAAAAGTTCCTCAAAATATTCCCGCCATCTACCCAATACCTCCAGCTCCCCATCTACTAACTCCCCTACTCTGTTTTTAACTGACAAATCCATTTGTTCCCTAGGCTTTCTTACCTCACTCCAAATTTTTTTCTTGTTTTCAGCAAAATTTCTTGACAGAGCCTCTCTCATTCTTTCATCCGCTTTTCTTTTGCACTCTCTCACCACTCTCTTCACCTTTCTTTTACTCTCCATATACAGTGGACCCCCGAGTTTCGTAAAAACTTCACTCCTGAAGTCTGCTCAAGTGCCATTACCGAACGAATTTACTCCCTTAAGGAAAAATGTCACGTAGGTTAGTCTATTTCAGACCCCCAAAAATACTTTTCCACAAGCACTTACAATATTATACTTACATAAATGTACGATTTCCGGGGTTTACGAAACTCGGGGGTCCACTGTACTCTGCTCTTCTATTAACACTTCTGTTTTGTAAAAACCTCTCATAAGCTACCTTTTTCTCTTTTATCACACCCTTTACTTCTTCATTCCACCACTCACTCCTCTTTCCTCCTGCACCCACCCTCCTATAGCTACAAACTTCTGCCCCACATTCTAATACTGCATTTTTAAAACTATCCCAACTCTCTTCAACCCCCCCACTACTCATACTTGCACTAGCCCACCTTTCTGCCAATAGTTGCTTATATTTCACCCTAACTTCCTCCTCCCTTAGTTTATACACTTTTACCTCTCTCTTACTTGCCTTTGCCATTTTCTTTTTGTCCCATCTACCTTTTACTCTAACTGTAGCTACAACCAAATAATGATCCGATATATCCGTTGCCCCTCTATAAACATGTACATCCTGAAGCCTACCCATCCACCAATACATAATCCAACAAACTACTTTCCTTATGTGCTATATCATACCTTGTATATTTATTTATCCTCTTTTTCATAAAATATGTATTACTTATTACCAAACCTCTTTCTACACATAGCTCAATTAATGGTTCCCCATTTACATTTACCCCTGGCACCCCAAATTTACCTACTACTCCCTCCACAACATTTTTACCCACTTTAGCATTAAGATCCCCAACCACAATTACTCTCTCACTTGGTTCAAAACTCCCCACACACTCACTCAACATTTCCCAAAATCTCTCTCTCTCCTCTACACTTCTCTCTTCTCCAGGTGCATAAAGATAAGATAAGATAAGATTTCTTTGGATTTTTAACCCCGGAGGGTTAGCCACCCAGGATAACCCAAGAAAGTCAGTGCGTCATCGAGGACTGTCTGTCTTATTTCCATTGGGGTCCTTAATCTTGTCCCCCAGGATGCGACCCACACCAGTCGACTAACAACCCAGGTACCTATTTGCTGCTAGGTGAACATGACAACAGGTGTAAGGAAACACGTCGAAATGTTTCCACCCGCCGGGAATCGAACCCGGGCCCTCCGTGTGTGAAGCGAGAGCTCAAGCCACCAGACCACCGGGCCACTTACTATAACCCACTTTTCACATCCAACCTTTATTTTACTCCACATAATCCTTGAATTTATACATTTATATTCCCTCTTTACCTGCCATAACTGATTATTCAACATTATTGCCACTCCTTCTTTAGCTCTAACTCTATTTGAAACCCCTGACCTAATCCCATTTATTTCTCCCCATTGAAACTCTCCTACCCCTTTCAGCTTTGTCTCACTTAAAGCCAGGACATCCAGCTTCTTTTCATTCATGACATCTACAATCATCTCTTTCTTATCATTCGCACAACATCCACGCACATTCAAACATCCCACTTTGACGGGTTTTTTTTTTTCTTTTTAGTAAGCTATACAGGAAAAGGGGTTACTAGCCCATTGTTCCCGGCATTTTAGTTGACTTTTACAACACGCATGGCTTACGGAGGAAAGATTCTTATTCCACTTCCCCATGGATACGAAAGGAAAAGCAATAAGAACAAGAACTATTAAGATAAAATCAAAGAAAACTCAGATGAGTGTGTATACATAAACGTGTACATGTTTGCGTAGAGTGACCTAAGTGTAACTAGAAGTAGCAAGACGTACCTGAAATCTTGCACGTTTATGAGACAAAAAAGACACCAGCAATCCTACCATCATGTAAAACAAATACAGGCTTTCGTTTTACACTCACTTGGCAGGGCGGTAGTACCTCCCTGGGTGGTTGCTGACTACCAACCTACATTTAATACACCATTTAACAGCAGAGGAGAGAGAACATTTTAGCAAGATAAATGAGAGCCTGCATAATACAGCAAAGCTTAATATATAAGTGTACATTGCAGTCTAGACCCTAATGAATATACAGCCTCTCCTCACTTACCGATGTACTCGTTTACCGACAACTTGGAGTTACGATGGGCTCTCTGACGAGTTGTTATTGCATACTATATGAGGAAAATGGAAGAAGTATAAAAGAAGTTCATTGTAAAGGGGTTAGTGATGCATCTCAGCATTAAACAATCTCCAAAACTACATATTTCGTCTATAAATTTGTACTTTATTGTGCATCCCATAGTAGAATATAAAGTTAGAAGTGCAGCAGCACTTGGAAGAGGAAAACCAAGAGGAAAATGGAAGAAGTACAAAAGAAGTTCACAGTAAAGGGGATAGCTGGTGAGTTCGTATGTGTGTTTACATTCTCGGTGTATCATTGCAGCTTAAGAAATAAATAAAATCTGTGAAGAAGGTATGTCAATAGTAATAATCATAATAATAATAATAATAAATAATAATCACTCTGGAGTGCTTTAAATGTCAGCTACCAAACCTTTGCGAAATACTTATGACATTTAACCCTTTCAGGGTCCGTGCCGTAGTTCTACGGCTTTGAGTTGAGGGTCCAAAACGTAGTTCTACGCCATGAGCTCAGCTCACTCATATAAACTTTGAGCAGTAAATTTGGGCCTAGATATGAGAGAATACATCTATGTTGTAAGTGTGCACCACATGAAACAAATCCTGCAGCACACAGTGCATAATGAGAGAAAAAAACAGACCGTAATTTTCGATTAAAACTGCGACTTTGCCGTGTTTTTTCGTATGTTTTTTAAAGTTTAATTTGCGATTTCTTGGTCTCATTTGATAGAATGGAAGATATATTACAGAAATAGAGATGATATTGATTGGTTTTAGTCCTGAAAATGGCTTGAAACTGAGCTCAAAGTAGCAGAAATGTTAAATTTTTGTGGATGTTCAAGAGTAAACAAATGACCTCACACGTCTAATACGTGCCAGCTGGTGGGTCTAATATACGTTCACAAATGTGGAGATATTATTTATACAATTATTACAATATTGCATAACAGTAAATCTTCCATTTTTTGGTTTGAATAAAAATTCATTATGTGAATAAAAAATCAAAATGGAATTCATTTGTAAAGCCTGAAAATGCAACTAATTAACAGAGGAAATGTTAGTTTAGTGCCAGAAATGCTTGCATTGTTTATTCTGGACCCTATTTTGAAATTGGAATATTTTGAACTTTGTGCTAAATTGGCCAAATTACCAATTTCCGATCACTTTATTTTGTAGATGAAACAGTTGACTGGGCGATTTCTTGTGTTCAATCGATAGAATAGAAGTAATACTAGCGAAATAGCTAAGAATTTGGTGGACTGGAATAATGTAATTGGCCTAAAATGGGAGTCAAAGTCGGCAAAATCGCCGATGTGTAAATATCTCTGACAAATCAAAATTTGCGAGAGCATAATTTCGTCAATTTTCCATCAAATTTCATACTTTTTGCTTTATTACCTTCATAAAAAGATTCTCTACCATTTCATAAGAAAAAAATAAAAAAATTTTTTTTTTAAATTCTCTGGACCCTGAAAGGGTTAAAGCGCTCTAGGTTGATTAATTAGTATAAATTATTATTACTATTATAAATTATTATTCTTTCTTTCTTTCAACATGTTGGCCACCTCCTACCGAGGCAGGGTGGCCCAAAAACGAAAAACAAAAGTTTCTCCTTTTACATTTAGTAACATATACAGGAGAAGGGGTTACTAGACCCTTGCTCCCGGCATTTTAGTCGCCTCTTACGACACGCATGGCTTACGGAGGAAAAATTCTGTTCCACTTCCCCATGGAGTAAATTATTATTATTATTATTATTATTATAAGTTATTATTATTATTCAAATAATAATAATAATAATAATAAACGCTATTTTTGCGTTTTTCTTATAACGAGTGATCTAGGAGTGTTTCCCCCGATGTAAACACCGTTTACATCTTATGATCTTATCCCAGAGTGGCAGCCTCCGCTGCTTACCCCACTCACATAATATGGCATATATTATTCATTTCAGTGTCTTTATTATGGTTCTAGAATACAGTGGACCCCCGGTTTACGTTATGCTCCAAACTCGAACAATTATGTAAGTGTATTTTTGTAAGTGCTTTTGTAAGTGTATTTTTGGGGCATCTAAAAGGACTAATCTAATTTACATTATTCCTTATGGGAACAAATTCGTTCGGTAACGGCACTTGAACAGCATTCTTGAACGAAAAAATGACGTAATCCAGGGGTCCACTGTAAATGCAATAGATAACCTTTATTACTAATATTAGTGTAATTATACAACATTTTATTAGCGCCACGGCTAACATCCAACACCAATGACGACTCACCAGATACTGAATGTTACTGCTCGCCTCTCCCTTTCATATTTAGTTCCTCCCACTTAGTAACGATGTTAGATGGTGAATTTAATATATTTTTCTGAAACTTTAACTCTTTGTATGTGTATTTTACTTTTTTGTATTGTTTTCTGTAATATATTAGAGTTATACAAATTAAAATAAAGTTATCAATATACTAGTTTCATTTTTATTTTTTTTTCTAATATACGTATTTAATTCAGCATTTGGCATCATTACAAAGTAGGCAGAGCTACAGCAGAGGGAGAAGGAGCAGTGTGTCAGTAACTCATGATTCCCCATGACGCTTCACTCCACTATAAAATATTGTATAATTATACTATTACTATCAAGAAATGTTATCTACCTATCATATTTATTCCAGAATAATATTAGGTATAACATAACTAATGTAGAAGCATGGTAAAGATGCCCAAATTAATAAAAACTGACATTATATAGAGAGGTATTGAAGGGTGGAGGGCGGAGAGGGATAAAAAAAAAAAGTGACTGAGAAAACATTACGCGCCTGAAGGGTAACTATAGAAGATCACTCTTATCCTATGCAAAGACTGAAAAAAGTGCGATTTTCTAAAAAAAATTTTTACCACATAAAGTGGACCCTCGGTTTTCGTACAGCTTCCAACTCGAACAATTATGTAAGTGTATTTTTGTAAGTGCTTTTGTAAGTGTATTTTTGTAAGTGCTTTTGTAAGTGTATTTTTGTAAGTGCTTTTGTAAGTGTATTTTTAGGGACGACTAATCTAATTTACATTTGTCCTTATGGGAACAAATTCGTTCGGTAACGGCACTCGAACAGCATTCTGGAAAGAATTATCGATGAAAACCAAGGGTCCACTGTTATAACATATCTACCTGGATGATGACTAACAAGCTTACTCTCAATGTTGACAAAACCTATTTCATTCAGTTTGGGAACAGAGCTATAAATGTTCCACTTAACATAATGATAAACGGATCACTTGTCACAAAACTCACAGAGGGAAAATTCTTAGGAATCCACCTTGACAGTGGCCTCAAATTTCAGACACATATACAACAAATTTCCAAGAAAGTCTCCAAGACCGTAGGAATACTATCCAAGTTAAGGTACTATGTTCCACAACCAGCTCTCCTTTCCCTGTATCACTCACTCATTTACCCCTATCTCACCTATGGAATCTGCACATGGGGCTCAACAACAATAAATCACCTCATACCATTAATAACACAAGAAAAGGCTACAGTCAGAATGATAACAAATTCCCACTCCAGACAACATACTCCACCTATATTCAAAAGTCTATATTTACTCACTATACAAGACATCCATACTTTTTACAGTGCCTATTACATACATAGAACACTAAACTCAAATATTAACCCACAACCCAAAATTTTCCTAACCAACCTTAACAGGACACATGAACATAACACAAGGCACAGATCACTCTTCGATGTTCCCCGCTTCTACCTCACGCCATGCAAAAACGCAATGCACATTAAAGGCCCAAAAATTTGGAATTTATTACCTATGATTACCAAAGAAACCCGGTCTGTACATCAATTCAAAACTCTGCTAAAAAAAAACCTACTCACCCAAAGCTAAATACCCACTACTTTACATTACCTACAAAGTTAATAAATCACTTTCCACTGCCTCAAAATAACATTATTCACTGTGTTACTCCCCTAGCCTCAAAACCCCTTACATAATTGCTCAAAGAAAAATAATTTCTCAAACATAATCTAGTACAAATGTTGAAACTTACATCTCAAAATGTATAAACCTGTTGTAATTAATACAACCTAATCTAACTTTGTTCCTACAGCATTACCAAATAAGGAAATCCATTCTCATGTACCCTTGTGCTCCTTGTAACTCATCTAATGACCATATAAACTGTTATTGCAACACAAATAATTGATTTGATTTGTTTAATCTGATTTAATACAAATAATAAATTATTATGTTGACATATAAAACTGTAATGATCCAAAATTATAAAACTACAGTGGTACCTCGACTTACGATATTTTTTCATTCCAGAATGCTGTTCAAGTGCCATTACCAAACGAATTTATCTCCTTAAGAAATAATGTAAAATAGACTAGTCTGTTTAGACCCCTAAAAGTACACTTACAAAAGCATTTAAAAAAATAAACTTACATAAAAGGGTGTGTTTGGGGACCATCGTAAGTCGAGGTACCACTGTATTATGTTTCAAAAATGTTATATTCAAATTATGTTCAAATTTCATAGCTTAAATACTCAACTATACTTATATTGTAAATTGTTTACTATAATTCTTACCATTTAGTTTTAAGTTAATTTTAAGTCTGCCCACAATGCTCTGCATATTAGGGGCTTTTGGCATGTACACCTCTTGTAATCTCATAACCCATTGTATATCTTTGTATCATGTCACAATAAACTATTATTATTATTATTATTATTATTATTATTATTATTATTATTATTATTATTATAACTTGTCATGATTGTGACCAGCTCTAGTTCATTACCTTTGTAACTTGTCATGAGTATGACCAGCTCTACCTGGAGCTCATTACCTTTGAAACTTGGTCATAATTGTTACCAGATCTAGATCATTACTGCTGTAACTTGTTCAGCTATCAAACCTTTTGGAGTCCAGTCCCTGGACCAATTATGTACCTCTGTAATCTACCGCCCACAGGATGGGTATGGGGTGCATAATAAAGATATTAAACTAATTAAGTAGTCTATAAGTCGTGATTAAGTCTGCAGATAATGCCATGGCATGATAGTGGCTCTCTTTGCACTTCAATTCTATATTGTAATTACAAAATCTCAATGTAAACTTGCAATGAAATAAAAATATTATTACTATATTACGTATTATTATAATCAGCTATGCACGCGTTTCCTGGAATATCTCGGAATTAAGTCATTGACCTATTTCATGTTGTATTACCATTAATAATAAACAGATTGAAAGGAATTTCCCAGCAAACATAAAACTGAATGTTTAATTTTGGGTGGTGACACTTTTGAAGTGTCAGTAAGGGGTGATTCCTCAATTAGTGACGAAATCGTTTACCGACGGGGTCTTAGGCCCCTATTTCCATCGTTAAGTGAGGAGAGGCTGTAGATACCACACTACTTCCATAAACATTTTTTAAAACACTGTAGATGTTAATACTAGTCACATAATTGTTTTCACAAGATTTCTGAGCATAAAACATTGAGAGCTCTTTGAGGCCCGGGTATCAGACCTGTCCGCCTGCCCGCTCTTGCGTGCCTACCTGCGCAGGCGTCGTGAGCCAGTCTAGCTTTGTTTATACTTGAGTGAACATTACCCACGGCGCTCATTCAAACATTTCACAATAATTTTATTGTGTTTATTGATTGTCACTGTGAAATATAAGTCACCATGGGTTCAAAGAAGGTTCCTAGTGGCACCCCTGTGGTAAAGAAAGTGAGGAATACCATTGAACTGAAGAAGGAGATAGTAGAAAAATATATGAGAGTGGCGTACGTGTGGGGGAGCTTGCCAGGATGTACAACAAAAACAAATCTACTATCACCTCTATCCTGGCAAAGATAAAAGAAATCAAGGAAGCTGATGTTGCGAAAGGAATTGACATGTTTGCCAAAAATAGATCAATAAACAGTGGATGAGGTTGAGAAGTTGTTGATGTGGATCAATGAAAAACAGATAGCGGGTGATAGTGTTTCCATGGCGATAATTTGTGAAAAGGCAAGGCAGTTGCATGCAGATCTTGTCAAGAAAATGCCTGGAACCAGTGCTGATGTGAGTGATTTTAAGGCCACCAAAGGCTGGTTTGACAGATTTAGGAAACGTAGTGGCATACACAGTGTTGTAAGGCATGGTGAGGCAGCCAGTTCAGACAAACGTGCTGCTGAAAAGTTTGTGACTGAATTTAAGGGGTTTGTAGACACTGAAAAATTCAAACCCAAACAAGTGTTTGTGATGAAACAGGCCTCTTTTGGAAGAAAATGCCAAAGAGGACCTACATTACTCAGGAGGAAAAGGCACTGCCAGGACACAAGCCTATGAAAGAAAGGCTAACTCTCATGCTGTGTAGTAATGTTAGTGGGGATTTTAAAGTGAAGCCTTTACTGGTGTATCACTCTGAAAATCCCAGAGTGTTCAAGAAACACAATGTCACCAAGAGTAAATTGTATGTGTTTTGGAAGGCTAACACTAAGGCATGGGTCACAAAGCAAATTTTCCTGGAATGGTTCAATGAAGTGTGAAAAAATACCTACAGGAAAAGAAATTGGAACTCAAGTGCCTCCTGGTACTGGACAATGCTCCTGCTCATCCTCACAACTTGGCAGACTTTTTGTCTGATGAGTTCAGTTTTAACCCCTTCTCCTGTATACATTACTAAAGTTAAAAAGAGAAACTTTTGTGTTTTTCTTTGGGCCACCCCGCCTTGGTGGGAAACGGACAATTTGTTGAAAGAAGAAGAGTTCAGTTTTATAGAAGTGAAGTTCTTGCCTCCTAACACCACTCCTCTCATCCATCCCATGGACCAGCAGGTCATTTCTAACTTCAAAAAACTCTACACAAAAGCAGTGTTTCAAAAGTGTTTTGAAATGACCTCAGACACTGAGTTGACCCTAAGAGAGTTCTGGAGGAATCACTTCAGTATCCTCCATTGTATAAGCCTTATAGGTAAGGCTTGGGAGGGAGTGACTTCCAGGACTTTGAACTCTGCTTGGAGACAATTGTAGCCAGGTTGTGTCAAACAGAGGGATTTTGAAGGGTTTGAGGCTGACCCTGACCCTGACGACCTTGTGCCTGTTGTGGAAGGTATTGTGGCATTGGACAAGTCCCTGGGGTTGAAGGTGAGTGGCGAGAATGTGGAAGAGTTGGTGGAGGACCACAGGGTAGAGCTAACCACTGAAGAGCTGCAAGAGCTTCATCTGGAACAGCATCAGACCAGAGTAGAGGAAATTAATTCACAGGAGGAGGAAGATAGACTGGAGGTGCCTTCTTCAGATATTAAGGAGATTTGTTCAAAGTGGAATGATGTGCAAAGTTTTCTTGAAAAATACCACCCTGAGCAAGGTGAAATAAGCCATCTCTGCAACAAGTTCAGTGAGAGAGCCATATTGCACTTCAGGAACATGTTAAAGAGGCACCAGAAACAGAGGACTGTGGACAGTTATTTTGTGAGACAAGGGTCCAGTGACTCTCAAACTGGTCCTAGTGGCATTAAAAGAAAAAGAAGGGAAGTAACCCCAGATAGGGCTTTGATACCTGAAGTCCTTATGGAGGGGGATTCCCCTTCCAAACACTAAGCCTCCCTCACTCCTCCTCCCTATCTTCCAGATGCCATCAACAATCTTCAATAAAGGTAAGTAAAAATGTTATTTTATGTGTTTATTTAAATGTGTATTTAAATGTTTGTATTTATTTTCTAATAACTATAATATGTATAATTGTTTTGTGTATGTAAAACTATAGTTATTCTTTAAAAAATGAATTTTTTTGTGAATATTTTTGGGTATCTGGAATGGATTAATTGTATTTACATTATTATTTCTTATGGGAAATAATGGTTCGACTTTCGGCCAGTTCAAGTTAAGACCTAGCTCCTGGAATGGATTACAGCCGATACTCTGGGGTCTACTGTATATTCATATGCCTGGGCAATATTTATGTGCAGCAGCAGGATGCAAGCAAATCAGATGATTTTTATAAGATTTTGCTGTTGCCCCTGTTCACCTAGCAGTATGTACCTGGATGCTGGTTGACTGCTGTGGGTATCATGCCGGAGGAGTGTTAGTATACAGTGGACCCTTGGTTTTCGTGAGTCTTGGTTATCATACATTTTAGCTATCGGCAACTTTTTTCTTCAAACCATAGCCTTGGTTTTCGTGTTTTTCCTTGGATTTTGGTGGTGGTATGGAACATGTCCCAGTAGCCCTGCGCACTCAAAGCCTGCCACAGACACATTCAGTGCCAGTCTGGTATTATTTCTTGGCGAGTGAACATCACACTCTGCATTCATACAAAACATTTTGCAATACAGTGTTTTTTGTGGTTGCAACCACTAAATAAGCCACCATGGCCCCAAAGAAACCTCCTAGTGCCAGGCCTTTGATAAAGAAGGTGAGAAACATGATAGAATTAAAGAAAGAAATCATAGCAAAGTACCAAAGTGGAGGAGGAAGAGAAAGGGGAGAAGGTGCCTTCTTCAGTGATTCAGTGATTCTACGATACGTACAATACTAAAGCTATAGGAGTCAATAAAGGCTATAGCGCCAGCCAGAGATAAAGTGTAGCATTAACAGTGTAGCAAGTAAGTTAAGCGATTAAGCGATAGAAAAAAGACGACACAAAACTTAACTCCTCCAATGTTATTGGAAGTATATAGTGCCACTGACAATACCGCCGCCACCACCACACTGCCACCACCTCTATACGGCTTATGCTGCCATTGGCCCTGATAACCCAACACCACCACCACTAGTCATACGTAATGACATATTTTATTCATTCTAGAGTATAGTATATCATGTTTCTATGTTATTAATATTGTTTATTATGTCATATTAGATGAATTATTTTTTATTTTATTTATTTTTATTAACACATCGGCCGATTCCCACCAAGGCAGGGTGGCCCGAAAAAGAAAAACTTTCATCATCATTCACTCCATCACTGTCTTGCCAGAAGGGTGCTTTACACTACAGTTATAAAACTGCAACATTTACACCCCTCCTTCAGAGTGCCGGCACTGTACTTCCCATCTCCAGAACTCAAGTCCGGCCTGCCGGTTTCCCTGAATCCCTTCATAAATGTTACTTTGCTCACACTCCAACAGCACGTCAAGTATTAAAAACCATATGCCTCCATTCACTCCTATCAAATACGCTCACACATGCTTGCTGGAAATCCAAGCCCCTCGCACACAAAACTTCCTTTACCCCCTCCTCCAACCTTTCCTAGGCCGACCCCTACCCCGCCTTCCCTCCACTACAGATTTATACACTCTAAGTCACTCTGTCTCGTTCCATTCTCTCTACATGTCCAAACCACCTCAACAACCCCTCCTCAGCTCTCTGGACAATCGTTTGGTAATCCCGCACCTCCTCCTAATTTCCAAACTCCGAATTCTCTGCATTATATTCACACCACACATTGACC